>NW_023612516.1:0-62499 GCF_013339725.1 Rhipicephalus microplus
CGACGGTAGAACTCGAGGCTCTGCGTAGTAGATTGTAACTCATCAACTCTGAAGAAAGGCGAAGTAAATGAACCCTCTTTTCTGACTCAAAACCAGCCTTACTGTGGCGGCGGTCAGTTACCCGGTGCCGATGCCACGACCAGTTGACCTACCAAGCCGTGAAATTTCACCACCTCTTGATACAAAAAAAATGGCAGCATATTCGCGGAGTGAATAATGGAGAGTGGGGCGAAACATCTGTCCGTCCATTCCTTCTTGCTTCTGTTCATCCATGCGTCCGTCTGTGTGACCGTCTGTGCATCCATTCGCCCGTCCGTGCGTGCATCTATCCTGCGTCCGCACGTCCATCTGTACATCCGTCCCTGCGTTCGCCCATGCATCTGCCCCTGCGTCCGTCCATGAGTCCATTGCGGGGCAGCCATGCGTGAGTCCATCCATGCTTCTGTCTGTGTGTCCGTTCGTCCATCTATTCAACACTCCAAGTACCATGATCTCGAATGTTTTCATCATATTTCCACATATGCACAGACATCAGCGACATTCCAAGGACTAAACGAGAGGTGGCACACGCACACTTTCATATGGCTTGCGCTTCGTGTCTACTACCCACCTTTAACCCCTCAATTTTTTGGTATATACTAGTTCACTGTATTCATGGCACTGCGGCCGAACGCTCACGAAAGCTTTCTAAAACCAAGGAGGTTATGCCCAGCGAGTATAACGTAGGAACCTTTCTTGTCAGATAGTGCTCAATGTACATACCGATGGCTACTAAGGGTAAATGAGAGACAGGAGAACTCGGCTTTTAGTTAATGCGTACGCTGCGAATTTTTTATTGTTCGACAACGCACAGAAGAAATCTCTCATTGGCACCACCCTAAAGGTCAAAATGTAAGACTGGTTACACACTACGACTACTACTACGACTAGAGGGACGAATGGGTGCTGTTATAAGGAGCTTCGCCCCCCAAAGGCCATGACTTCGTCTTTCAACGGTTAGCTGGGCATTGCGGTACAAGTCTAAATCATTCTGCAGATCATGCTGCCTACGCGTCACATGAAGAAGCTAACAGCGTTCCGATTTCACTTTAAAGAGCGGACGCGGTGAGGCAGATTCGTCAACTGGCCCGCCGTCACACACTGACTGAGTGAAACACACTAAGCATGCGACAAGACTACATGAGCTTGACCCTTTACTACCACTCCTGCCTCGACCCGGCCTACATAGATGTGAAGCTTCGCTTCTCTATTGCCATTGGCTGGGAGTATCTTTCACGAAAGCTTATACCCGTTAATCGGAACGACTGATAGTGTGGCATGCGATATTTGCGGCACCGATGAAAATCGAACACCTGGTGTGCCACTGTCCTCGATTTGCCTCAGACAGACATGTACTTGCCAACGAAAGTGGTGACTGGATGATCGGCCTCTTCTGTGCAGGTGCTATTACAGCAGCGTTCACAACCCTCGACAGCCCACAAGGCAGTGATGGCCCTCTTGTGTTTCTGAAAAAAGACGGGTTTGTGTGAACGCCTCTGACATGCAGTGGAATTAAACACGCTGCAGTGAAATCACTGTCATCCCTCCTTTTTTCTTTTCCTAGTCTTCCCTCTTTCTTATCTCTCTTGTCCCCTTCCCTAATCCCCTCCCCTATAGGGCAGCCGACTGGATGTCTTTTCGGTTAACCTCCCTGAGTTCTCTCTTTTTTTGCTTCATTCTATCATACTTATAATTTGCTGTTCCATGTTAATTGCTATACGCTGATTGACGTACTCTAATTATTTTCTCTTCTGCAGAGTTGCCTTCCTGTTACCCAATGCAGTCTGCTTGACACTAAAAGAAGGCACGTCCTCATCATAACTGTGATGGTCGTCACAGTGACATGGTTATTGTGAAAGTAAGCAAGGTCAGAAATTTGTAGTACCGTCATCTGCCATGAGATGGCGCAAGCTTACGCATGGGTACTTTTGTGATGACCACTTAATCCTGGGCTTTGAAAAACGTGACGTCATTTTCGTGTACCAAAGAGGCCGTGGGAGTACTCTGGTCTCCATTGTATTGAAAATGTTTACGTGCTGCCAGGTCGAGACAAGAAAGTATGTGCTTGAGATAGCTTCTATACCGCACCAAGTGCATATGAAGAAACAAGCCTTTTATTTTGACGAAATGACACCTGAGTACCCGCTGCACTGCAGTAGGCTGTTTGTGCAATTCATTATTTTATTCTTTACCTTCTTCAAGCGGTGACGAAGGTTATCTGTGGGTGATGTACCCTTGGGGCTTGCTCTTTCGCGTTGTCACGTGAGATTCTCGTGGTCAACAATATCTTTTCACTTTGTTGCTTTCTGCTTAACAATCTCATTAATCTGGCAGAGCTTTTTTAAAGACATAGTCTTTGTTAGGGACCTTCGACGCAAAAACTTAGGTCTGTCTGTCTTTCTGTACTTTTGTCTGTTTGTCCACCATTACCGCAAACCGGGTACTCTTAACCTGGAACGGCCGATCCCCTCTGCAGCGCCCACCAATGTTGTTCAAAAATCAGCGTTCATACGTGAACTATTTTGAATTAAAAAGCAATTATTGCGCATATCTGAGGCATCATAACAACACGTATATATTCTGCATGTTCGTCTTTTACTATAGAAAATCCATACATAAGTAATTCTAAGGACAGTAGCACTTATCACGCTGCGTTAACCATGCAACGCTTGCACGAAGAAGCGAGTGTTCTCAACGCTTTGCTAAGACGACACGGTGGTGGAACCTACCCATCACCTTGCGTTAAACACCTCATCACCTCTGAGACAGGTGCACATGACCGTCTCATGGCCACGCGCTTTGTTTTCCGAAAAAAAAACTGCCAGATGGCGCTCATGTCTCACATGTGACGTGACTTGATGCGCTCATTCGCCTCCGCTGCACGCTCGAGGCACTCTAACGCAGCGCCTCCGGAATACAATTCACCGATTTTCTTGAGCAGAACATCAAATAAATGTTTTGTTCACTCTCTCCACATGGAACCATGTCGTCTTTCGACGAAATTTGCAGATTACATGCAGATACGGGGCAATTTTGTTTATTCGCAATATAAAAAAAGCGAAACAGACATTTGCTCTTGTGCCCGTGATGACCAGCCAACGCTGCAGCTCCCCTGGCGTCTGTTGTTTGCAATTAACGAGAATATTCCTTCATAATAAAGAAAGTGAATGAAAAACAACGCACATAAAAAACCATGAAATAGGTCTACCTTCTTCGGGAACATGCCACTGTGGACCATATTGCTTGTTGTTTTTTCGCTCGCATCCTATAAAAAGAAAAATAGACCCTTACGGATTGCTTTCCATTGAGCTTTCGTAAGCTTCTTAAAGATTGTAACCGTTGAGAAGATTAGAAATTTCGGGAAAGAAGAGAGAGTTGATCAACATTTATGTAGCTTTCGCTTTGCTGTTTTTGGAGGCGTGGCTTGGGCACCACAGGATTTCAAGCATTTATTCTTGCGGTTTCCTTCATGCAAAAAAATTTTTCTTTTATGAAAAATAATGCTTACATATCTGTTTTTCTCGGTCACTACCTAATAAGCTTTTGAACTTATTCACACTAATAAGCTAGTCCAATATAAGCCACGATGAGAAAAATTAGATTTCAGCTCACTTCGTTACCCATAGATATAGCTCGAATCATTCATCTGTCGAAATATTCACTGAGTGTGTGCACAGCGAGAAAATATGAGTAGGAAACAAGCAATTCCATTCTGTTCATGAGCTTGCCATTCAAACCTCTTGCTAATGTTAAATAAAAAATATTCTCAATGGTTGCGCGGGTGCCTGCGCATTCTTCTAACTGGCACACAGGTGTAGTCCGGTGATGGATCTATAAACTTCGTGAAACACCTGGTCCTAAGGGTACCATCAGAGATAACCGAATTTCTTTCCTTCCTTCTTTGCGCACGAATACACAAAATTATGCCTAATAAATTTAGCGAAACTTACCAGAAATGTCTCTACAACTCCGCTGATTGCCTTCGACAGCTTCTTTTTTATGTCTTGAAAACGTACTTGGCATGTGTGTATAAAGCCGAGTATAGAGAAAATAGTTCAGCGTTGTATTTGCATAGCTAGTTTATAAGGCAAGTCATCGTGGTTCGTTCCGCAACTGGCACTGAGATGGTGTACGCATGTTTTGAAACACAATCAAAATACTGATATCATTATTTGTGCTGTGGATCGGTTTGCCCAGAGACACGAATGAGTGTGAATGCGTCCACTTCTATAAGAAAGCGACTTCAGTGTAGATTTGAGCTTGTTGGTAAGGCCTCATCACTGCGAAATAGAGTTAAAATAACGAGGGCGCCGCAAGAAACAGTCGGGATCAAGCATTGATTGTCCCGACTGCCTCATTGAAAGTTTGGTCCTGTCTGTTTCTGTCTGTGTGTGCTCGTTGTTTTCGCGCTGTTTTGCGTCATTCAGGCTACATGGATTATAGTCGCTTACCACCTATAGAAATAAATGGAAGCGCTGCCCCCAAAATATTGGCTCAGCTGCCGATAATCTGTGGGAGAGAGTCATGCTACATCGTTTCCGTTGCAACTCCATAAGTACTTTTCCACTGCTAACACAAGTACTACGCGCGATCGTAATTAGAAGTTCGTCGTCACTACTTGAAACATTTTGTTTAACACATAGTGAGGTCGAGATATTTGCAGAAAATGCACAGGTAGTCAGCTTTTTTACCAAAAAACCACCGGCACCAACGTGTGAGCGCCAATCTGAAATAAGCGAACGGCACTTGGTGTCACAAAAATGAGCAAATGTGATTTATTTTGCTACTTATGCAAATTTTTTCGGGAGTGAAGGAGTTATTTCTTGTATGTGGAGTTTACAATTATTCTAAGGTTGTAAAGGACAATAGTAAGTCTAACTTCCATGACCAATGTGCTAAAAAATTTAATGCTACAGTGCCCGTGTCACAGAAATTGTAGTCTCCATCACCGGCACTATTCGTAAGCGAGAAAGCTTTATGGATGCACAAAATAAAAAACTACATGAATGTTCGAATATCAAATGTAAGTGATGCAAGGGCGAATGGACGCGAGCCCCTCAAAAAGTGACTCTGAATGACTTGTCGGGTTAACCAGGAAGGCTTTGTCGCCCGCAGTGTTTCAAGCTGGCGCAGAGAGCGTGTTTTTACGAGAATGCATGCTTGTTCACCCCCAGCCTTCATTTCATTTCGTTTCCGATGAGGATTGTCTGAAACTGCCACAGCTTATTGCTCTCCCATAGTAAAGTACCTTGCACTCTGAATCGTTGAGCCTGTTTTAGGGAGACCTGCTATTGCAAATAATCTGCCAATTAGATGAAACGGTTTTTGTGAGAATATGAGTCTCTTCTTGACCCAGCTGGTCATCAGGAAGCGAGGTAGCATGAATGAAAACACTTATCCCTCGAAAAAAACATGCCTAAAGAACTGATGGGCCTTGATGCCCCATCAGTTAATTAAGCATGTTTTTTTTCTGCAAAAATTGTTCTGCGAAAATGGGAGAGCATTTAGGCTTTATCTTTAGAAGCCGCAGACAGCATCGTAATCGGATACATTTTTCATCGCCTGCACCATATTACAAAACGTTGAGCAGTAGGAAAACATCCATCACATATCTGTGAGGCAATGTGTGTGTTTTTATTGCGTCATACTTCGATCGCACTGTCGCTGAAGAGGTTTACGAATTACGGTTGAGCCTTTGTGAAATGGCTGAGAATATTTGAAACGGCCCATTCCATGCGCACTTCAATTTCTGTGATGCCTAGTGCCATTCACCTCTTACGCCATCAAGTTTAAGCCTATTAACACAACACCACTTCCATCATGCCATTTTCACAGTGTTTTTTTGAGTGTAAAGTTACAGCTTTGATTCGAGGTAACGTACTTGGTTTTCACGCAAAGCGCATCGATTCTATTCTGAGGTTGGGTAACTCAGTTACCTTTTTTGAGAAGACGCTGCTTTTCGCATGTGTTCTTCAAGACGCTGAAGTCATTGATGAAGCATTTACGCTTGCGCTTAGAAAGCAGAGCTTGAGGTGGGATCAAATCACAGCAATCTGGGGCGCAGACCGGTGTCCTTCAACAGAGCTACGTCAGTGCTAGCATCTGCGTAAAAAAAAACTCAAGAAAATTTGTATTAGAATCCTTCATCTAGAGAGAAGTTACAGAGATTGGCCGCATTCTGCGAATTCTTTCTTTTTTCTGTTGTCCTGACGAGCAGGTGGAAGCTAAGCAGGGAGGCACGACATGGTGGAACAAAGCCACGTCACGTTAGTGTCGCGGCCTTGCTTGATCACTATTGTTTCTCTTTCTGTGAACGCGTGCCTAACATTTTTTTATATCCATAGCGCATGAATGGGCACGTTGCGGCCCACGGTGTCGGATGCTGTAACTATGCAGGCCATCGTGCTCGACCCAACTGATGGCCGTAAACTAGAGCCTGTGAAACAGTCGCTTAAGTAGATTGCATTATTGGTGGAAATGCTATGAAGTGATTTTTATGTGACTTGGATAATTATTTAGAAACTCTAGGGAGCATACTTTGTTAGGATGTTAGATTCCCACGTTCTGAGGAGCCACGAAATTCGATGTGAAAACGTTTTCTGACCATGTTGAAAAACAGTTGCCGAACCTTTCTAATAACAGTATATTGCGTGGCAGAAACACCTTGCTGTGTGATGAGCTGGTAGTTTAATGCTTCCCACTTATTACAAATATGATAATCAACCACGTCACCGAGAAGTGTTGCTACGATCTTGCGCCTATTTCATTAAACGCGCATACTGTACAATTCACGGCTTCGTATAACGTTACATTACGTTGAAGCGAATTTTTCGCATCCGTAACTTCAGTAGACATGTCTGGGTGTTAGATAACGACAAATTTCATATGTACTAAAAATTGTGGTGTTAGCTCCAAAGACTGCAGCTGCTTCATGACCTATTTGATGTGTATATTTTCGGCACTCCTACATTTTTTCCCTGTTGTACGATTCAAGTAAAACTTCAACATAAATACATTACTCATCAAACAACAATAATAGGTACAATTGTATTGTATAGCAGTGCTAAAAGTCAGCAGTAGATGATAAGATGATGCAGAGTGCAGCTATAACAATAGTTAGATAACTCATGTATTCTAGCCTAAATTCCTAAACATTGTAGCGTTTGTTTCTCTTGTACTTTTTACACAACAGAACTGAACTATTTGAATACAATAATGATGCTTTGGCATGAGCACTGAGATACCGTGTCTCAAGCACATCACATTGAAGGGTTCCTGTTTTCATTTTTGTATGTTTCGCCACTTCAGTCAAGCGGAAGTTTTCGCCAAAAGCTTTCACCGGCTCTGCAAATATATATGGCAGCCCGGCAATGCTGCGAGAACACCATTAACTTGAGGCTGTATCGTCGCTCAGGGAGTTTTGCGTAAAGCAGCGATTTTCCAGCTGGTCAGGCATGGTTTTCGCAATTCGGCGTTCGGTTGACGCTTTAAGGACTGGTAGGAGTTCCGCGTGAGTGGACCTCACTTCTCGTGCTTCTCACAATGGAGCTCTCCGACGACGTACCAGCTCGACCTAACCGCTTCCGCTAGGGTGCACGCACTTCACTCACTGCGTCGAGCACAAACCAAAAGAAGTAACGACGCCTTAGCAGGAAGACCTGGAATCACAAGCTTGAGGATCTCCTGGAGCAGACGAAATGGGATTGAACTATTGTTCACTGCTCTTGGCAAAGAGTTCCCGAGACAGAAGCGGTAATTGTAGAATATATCTGTAACAAAGGCGGAAATAGTACACGTGCGGAAATTCATTTCTGGGACTCTCCTACTTTCCCTGTTATCATCGCGGTTAAGCTGTAGCGCTGATCAGCTCGAGGAGGCAAGTTGCATTACTCAACATCGCGGGTGCTTCACAGAGCCTAGAGAGATGAATATTTCATACAAAATCTTCAAATATTCATTCAGCGAAAAGGAAAAAAATAACATTATACCCACGGAGTGACGGATGATGAGTGGCACGACCCGTCCGTCCGTCCGTCCGTCCGTCCGTCCGTCCGTCCATCTGTCCGTTCATCCGTCTGTCTGTCTGCCTGTCTGTCTGTCTGTCCGTCCGTCCGTCCGTCCGTCCGTCCGTGCACTCGTGTCACGCTACCACAGGCATCGGACAGACAAATGCACGCTCCGCCCCACTCATCATCATTCCATCCGTGGATATGCTGTGTATTTTTTATTATAACAGCGCCACCTATCATCTTGTATCTTCAGCTATACAAAACCAAACAACGCCATCTAGTCGCATTCTTTTCTAGGACATATACACACAACACCATCCAGTCAGCAATTCATAAACTAAATGGTGGCTCCATACAAACTACATACGAATAGACGAGAGAACAACACACGCCCCAAGGACCTTCGCTTCTAAAAAAGCTGGAAAAAATGGTCTCCGTGTTGAACAAACAAACTTAAACTCTCAATGACAGCGAGATCACGCCAAATGGGTGCTTGACAAACTCCCTCAAGGCATTTCATAAGGATAGTGATTGCGCTCATAATGAAGGACTGCTCTGTGGTATTCAGTGTGATCTTGTATCATTCTTAATCCCAACCCATAAAAAGTACACAAGTGCCCAGAGACTTTTTGACGGCACTTCACTGTCGCATACATTTTAAGCATACCATAAATATTTCGCTGAAGTCAACAAATTTTCTTTTTGTTTCACGAATCTTGATTTGCAACTTTCATTTATATCTAACAATGATATGGCGTAGAGAGAAACTAGATTTTGGGAGAAGTTGAAGCAAAAACAAAAACAAAAACGTTTTAACTCATGGCGTATTTTAAAGGTGGAATCGTCTGCATATTATTTTGAAACTGTTGAAGGCACTGATGGTTCAGAACCCGTCAAATTCAGGAAATGATGAGCAAGATTTCAAGTTAGCTCAGTAAAAAGAGGGAAATGTTCTAGAGCCTCTCGGCTGACGTAAATTAGTGCAGCATGTATCTCATGCAAGAATACACAGGGGTACGTGTGCACTTGCTTATTTAAGCTCTAAGCGTATATACCGCCCACGGAGAGCTCGGTACTGTATGTTATTTGTGATTCTCCTAGTAAGTGCATATTGGTCAAAATACACGCGCCAATGGAGCCGGTATTAGTGGAGTCATGTGAGTGAAATATGTGAGTCTATTGTAAAACCTAGGTGTCATTAGGGCGAAAAAATGGTGTCTATTAAAGACAGAAGCTTCGGCGAAAGATGACACAACTTCCGTGGGTAATAAACCCGGGGGCTAAGCTTTATTTAAGGCACAGTGAAGATTGTCGTAAACTTCAGTTGTAGCTGCACTACGAGTGTAATATAAACCACTTTGTTAAGTTTGTTTTTGAAAAAAAACTCGGCCACGCCATACTTTTAAAGTAGTCAGGTAAATAGGATGCTACTGCTTGACGTTTTAAGTAGGTCCACTTTCTTGTGCGGAAAGTGGACACTTGATAATGGCAAGTTGGCTAAACAAATCGTATAGGGTATCATATGGGGCCATGTAGCTTCGGAAAATAATAACGACATGGCAGCGTGTTTTAATTTGATCGCAACAGCATTACGTAATATCTGCAGCAGATGGAAAGAAAACAAGGGCACAAACATGGCAGAGTTGTTCATGGGGCGCCTAACGAGAGGAGGATTATAAACAAAGTAATAGAGTTTCTTTTCATGCAGAGTGTTTTCTTACGCACAAAATATTCTTAGCTAACCGGAATACTAAGTGGTAACTGCGCATTGGCGTATTTTACCTGAAACTGCGTATGTGCAATACATCAGTCAAACATGGCCGTACAGTCAAAAGCAATTTGCGTGTGCCTGCTTAACCTCCCTGCTTTCTGTCTTCCTACATTCCTTCATATTAATGGAATCTAGTTAATGATTGTTTTACACTCCGTAGACAAAGTTTAGAAAAGCTTCTGTTTACTCTAGAGAAGCTTAAAAATGGGTTGTCTCTGGGAGGTTTTATAGAGAAGCAGCAAGCGTTTAGTGAGTTGCTTTTTTTCGAGTGGCAAAATTTTCAGAGCAATACGTTCAGAACGATGCAGCTCAGGTGTTACTAGTGCAGCAAGCTTAGTGAATGTCTATGCGCTTTTTCGGAGTCTTGGAGAACGTGAATTGCGAGTTGCGTCTTATTTTCATTCTTCGTAGCTGGCAATGCTGGACGTCGGAGTATTGTTTATTAGTTATTTATGATGGTACTGCAAGATGAATAAAGAAGCAAACATTTTGTTAGTAGAAACAAACACGCCTCCGCAGTATTTGCAAGACACAATTTGGGACCGTAATGCGAGCTTATTTTTTCTTTTACACCTATTGAACGCGAGATCGAGTGGAGTCAGCGCCTGGTGGCAACTGGCTGAAGCTCACCTAGTGTGTATTGCTCCCTGAGTTGTTTGCTATCCACATCATGTATGCATGCGCGAGTACGTCATGCACGTTCTCAAAGGGTGGTTTTGTTTGGTTATGTTAGTGCCAGTTCATCTACTTGTACGTATGGGTGAAATGACGTACGAAAGTATTTGGTCTTGCTCGGCTATCCATGCACTGTAATAACATTTGCGAGTTGACCTTTCCAGAAGGATGTGTACTGTAGTCGTACCTTGCACTCATTTGAATTATTTCAGTGTGGCTGCTGCCTTTTTGCTTCAAGAACATCGCAAAATGCACTTGGCCCCAACCTGAAGACGAATAACTGGTGTGTAACTGCAGCATTTTAGCGATTCAGTTGTAAACAAAAAAAAATAAAGCTCTAGGTCCCACACCTGGTCATTTTTGTGAGGTGTACAGTTACGACACTGTAGTTTATCAATTATGCGATGAGCTTTTTGTTGTGTTTGTATAACTTTAGTAACACAATATATACTTATTACGAAGTAAAGTGTGACGCTTCAGCACTTATACTGTACTTAGAAGTTGCCATGCGCAGTTTTAACTTGGGGACAAATATACACAGAAATGTCCATGTGCTTAGATTTAAGAAGGCCGAAAAGAACCCAGACGTTTAATAATACTTCAGACGGCATTCATGGCGAACAGTTTAACAACAAAAACGCCATCTTTTTTACATTGGTGAACATTTCTGTGTCATAGTTATCAGCTGACAGAAGGCGGCTGTCGTTAAAAAAATTCATGCCTGATATATTAGACCGACCTTTGTTATGTCACTAATATGTACGTAATTTATTAGGAAAATCTGCCTGCCGAACTCTTATACAGGCTTCTTATACAATTACTGGTGCAAGAATATGTGTGTAAGTGTTAAACATTATTGTAGCGCGAAGCGATGTCAGACACTAAGCTTTCCTGACCAGACTTATCAACTGTCCCACATTTCATAGTGAACAAAATGAGGGAAAAAATGCGCTCGTAGCCGTGCGAACAGTGGTACTGAACTCCTCGCACTGATATGCGTGTTTTCCACAAACGTTCTTCCTTTAATTTTGCATCCAGATTAGCAAGATATAGATCAGTCACCCTACAGCAGTACATTGTAAGTAAAACACTAGCTAAGCATGTACAAACAACAGCTTAAAAGCTTGACTTAACGCGAAACGACGCAGACAGACACCCAGAGCACACATTTCTTTCGTAGGTCGATTGCACTTCCCTAGGCAGTAGTAATAACGTCGAATCAGCTCCATGCATCGCTCCGACAGAAAGTAGCAAAGATATCAGTAAACCGCAATCAACTAATTTTATTCGCAGACAGTCGGCTCAAACCGCACGCAAGAAAGAGCCGTTGCGTGTATTTTTATTCACAAAGCTGACCACCTATTCACACTGCCGAACAGACGGTGCTGCCACCTATAGCCCGATCGCGCCGAGAATAGGCAGACGTGGCTGCTAACAGCTGCTTAGACGTTCTTGGTGTATTGTGGCCATACAATCGGTTAAAGTCATTTGGAAGTACATTGTGATAGGATAGAAAGAGAGGCTAGTTGGTAGTTCAGAATCTATCAGCGAACTGGTAGCGCGGGGCAACACACAGAAGAAGCAAAAAAAAATCACACCATATCCACGGAAGGAATGCTGATGAGTGACGTGAAGCGCCGTCAATTCATTCGCACTTCCGTCCGTCCGTTCGTTCTTGCTTTTGTCGATCCGTCCGTCCATCTTTGTGTCTGTTCATCCATCAGCCCGTGAGTCCTTCTGCCCATCCGTCTGTGCGTCCATCCATCCGTCCAAGATTCTATTCCTCCATCCGTCCTCACGTCCATCCACTCTTCCATCTGCTTGTTTGTCTATCCGTCCGTGTTTTGGCCCGTGCGTCCGTCCATCCGTCCATCCAGCGAACCCTCCAAGTACCACGATCTCGCATATTTTCGTCATGTATATTCATTATATAGAACTACCGCCATACAGCAGACATTCCGAGGACTAAACGAGAGGTGGCTACCGGCCTACGCACTACTTCGACGATTATTACTAATACCACTATACTACATACATCGTCGACGCACAACCCACGGCTTAAGGATCTTCGTCCCGAAAAGGCACACAGCCCGAGCGCTCAGTAACAACATTGAGCAGTTGTTAGTGAGCGCTCGTGTTGTGTGCCTCATTGCTTTTTGAGTGTGTTCCCCTGCGCTCCCAGTTTGTTGAACGATCATTCGGAAGCATTTGTGCGATACTCGGTATTAGACCCCGCATTCCGCCGCACCTCTGAGCATAGCGTAATACCGGACAGCAACCCAGTTCAGTCTTTGAGAATGGATGACGAGAGGGGCTGTTATGTACATGGTAGGGAGGTGACACAGAAATGTCGAAGCAGGGTCATTCATACACCCAGTTATGGAATCTGAAATGTCTGCCCTGGAAGCCCCTTTTGAATTTACCTTATGCCTCTTCACAAGTTTCTATTTGAGCACCATGCACCTTATTGCCATGAAGGGCATCGTCTTGTCAGGCGCATGCCGCAGGCGCCTGACGTATCCTGTCTGATGTTAAGTGGTGTATGCCACACGACGTGCGCTCTCTCTATTTTTAGAACACAAATAGTGGGAAATGGCTGTATGCCTCCGATCACTGCGTCTCGCTGTTTGTTTATCCCTAAAAAAAGCAACTCACTAAACGCTTGCTGCTTCTCTATAAAACCTCCCAGAGACAACCCATTTTTAAGCTTCTCTAGAGTCAAATAAATCGTAGTACGTACGTTGTTTTTTAAACTTCGGTTCGTTATTCTGTCGACGCAACTATGCAACTTCGTGTATCAATGTGACGTTCGTGTCGTGTATTCAGACTGGCGCCCTGCATTCTTTCGGCCTGGGGTTTGTGATCATTAGGTGATTCGCATCGAGACGACCTCACCGCGCGATCAATGTACTATGCCTTCGCCTGGAATTCTTTCAGGAACAATCGTTCCCGCACGCGTTGGCACACATCGTGATTTTCTCGCGGTCTTCGCTTATTTGGCCGGCAGTTCAATGCGAGCGTGTTTACATACATCCTGGAAGTACGGTATCCGCCATGACAATGCCGCAGTGGCGTATTACTCGAATCCTTCACGAAAGGCATCCTCGCGAAACGCTTGTTGAGCAGAGAAATACAGCCGATGACTGGACGGTTTTATATAGGCCGTTCGCTGCAGGCACGCCGTCGAATGGAACCAATATAGGCTGGCAGAAAATGAATTTCGTTGGTGCGTAGAAACAACCTTCTAAATTGGAATTCTTTAGCGGCATGGCTAAAACATTCCGAAAAAATACCATCAAGGAAACGAATTCTTGACTTCGCATAGGTTCAGTTCTCGTCATGGTCAGATAAACCTCTGCCTTTTACACGTTATACAATTCATGAATTGCCTTCGACGCATAGAAGAACAGTTGTTTATTATCCGAGCAATTCCGTAATGTTAAATTGGGGAGTGCTTTTCTGTGTCTTGTCTAGCTCGGCACGTACCTTTGTGGTTGATGATTCTGTACCTATCTTTTTATTCTCCGGTTAGTACTTAAGCTTGAAAATACCGTTCTGAACGATTGGAACTTCTACACATATGCGTCGCTGGGTTAGATTCGATCGCAGGTGTCTTCGCTGTAGAATGCGGCGACAGCAACACATATCAACCTGTTTGCTTTCCTCTCTGCCACGGAAGCATTCGAACATATTGATTAAAAATTATCCTCGATTCGTTGGTGGGAGCGAGCGTGGCCCTACAACATGCATATGTTTATCGCGTACTTCTTCACTTCATTGCACGAGTGAATGTAAGCGATGTTTTCTCCAAGCTGTCAGGCTGTGGTCACAGCCAAAACTCTCTCCAGCAGGTCCTTTTTTTTCCTTTTTTTATCTTCTTCAACGTCTCTTTTCTCTCATCTCTTATACACATTACCCCCTTCTCCAGCACAATGTAGCCAGCTGGTCTCGGAACTGGCTAACCTCCATGTCCTTCCTCCCTAAATCCTCCTCCTCTTTCTCGAGGAGGTCACTCCGCAAGCCAACTATTAGACATTTCGTCTTTTTACATTTTGAAATCACGATTAGATTCGTCTTCGCACACATCTAAGTGGTCTCCCAATATCTCTTATTCCTATGTTCATTACTCTTCCGTCATATTGTTACGTGATTACGGCTGACTGAAAGAGGGCATAGTGGGGCATACCAAAGAAAGGTGCCTCAGACTGAGAGTGAAGAAGTGGACGTTGTCGGTGAGCTGCGCTGTGGCTGCGGGCTGACAACTGTTATTTTCCACGTAACAATATAATGAAGACAGCTCTAGCGGTGTCAGCTGCTAGAGACACACAGTGTGCCCTTCAATGCCAATTTTCTCTTTCCTGTTATTGTAATTTACATCTTCCCTGAAATAACCAACCCTGTAATAATAGCATACTGCGCGCCATGCCGACGTTTGAACTTAGTGTACATGATGCAATCGCTTTCCCCCACCCACCCAATTTTTTATTGTCGGGGCGCACGGGCTCAACACGGCTGTTATGAATTCATTTTAAAAAGTGACAGCAGCGCATACACGGACACATGACATGAAAACAAGAAAACACAAATCACATCTATTAACTCAAAAGTTTCTTCATGATAAACATTTGCTGCCTTCGGTCTTGGTGATGAATAGAGTGAACTTGAAATAATAGGTAGGATATAACTGAATATACGAACAGCACAAGCTAGCAGTAGTTACAGCGTAACTATACGAAAACAACAAACAAGAATAGAAAAGAGCACTCTTGTTCATTGCTTCTGTAGTTACGCAGCAACTACTTCTAGGTTGCGATGTTCGTATACTCAGCGTTTGACAACTTCGTAAGAGAAAGATCAGTGTGGTAAATTATATATCACTTTCACTTGTCACTGATAACGTCAAACTTGTGTACTACGAGTCACCCGAACAGTAACTTATAACCACCATTCCAGACCAATCACAGCACTGGTAAACGTATACAAATGTCACTGCGCCACAAAGTTTCGCTCTCGACCGTGAGGGATATGTGCTGACGAGAAGGCCATCTGTCTACTTTAACGGCGATAACTAACTGCCAGACTGTATACGCTAAGCCTGCTCGAAACGGCACTTGGCGGTCTTTGTGCTTCGCGAATGAAAATAGCGCAAATCACCTCCACCGGCGACCTTTCTTCTCATCGTGCTCAAGAGCTTCGCGAATAGATGGCGCGTGGTTCCGAACGTGGCAGACTCACTCACGAGGCTGCAACCAAGGCCACTTCTGGACGCGGCTATGAGGTCGCCTATGGGCTCATAGCAACGCATTTGTCAGGAGGGCGTACCCTTTTCCAATCCCCGAGAAAGCGCCCCATTTGCTTACCTTGATCTCCGGGTTGTTGCTTATTCAGTCGTTCTATATGCACCCAAACAAAACCCACAGTTGAGCGCTCGGCCATGATTAGAGCAAAGCGTACGAGCGCAACTTTCTTTTTTTTTCACCGCCGTAACTCGTTCATTGTGGGAAGTATTCGGACCTTTCGCGTTGTACAAAATGAAGTGCATAAGAAAGACAAGTTACGCTTTTTCGGTTGTTTATGTACGAGATGCCTGACAAAACACGCGACATGCATCAACATATACTAGGAGGCATTGGTAGTTACGACACCATTTCTCACTGCAGTGAATATAGATGGGAAAATAAAACTGGAATAAGGACAACCTCCGTTTCAGCTCGGGCTCCTGAAGATGCTATTCTCTACCCCGCTTGTACGTATAACCACGACCGTTTTCTCGTGCAAGTAGTCGACGGTTGTTGTAGAACAACCCCTGAAAGCGCCCTGGAAGGTATTCCTGACTTCAGTACGAGCAGGATAGTGCTACGAAAATTCAGTGTTGGCTCATAGATCATAGGTACATCACACAGAATCATGCTATAACACGTAGGTATAGTGCAAGCAATCTTGGAGGTTATATTTTGTATATAATTAAAGATTGTCTTCTTGAACGTTTCATGAACCATTCCAGGAAAAGCAAGCTTTCGGTTGAACTGTTACTTCCCTTATATCCAGTGGCGTTGCCAGCTATACCCAATATTTCTTGGTTGTTAGGAAAGCAAAAAAAAAAAGCGCTTCTGCTGCCTCTATCCGGCTTTCATTGTCATACTAAAAACAGGCACGTGTAAGTGGTGGCAGTTGTAGTGTCCTCACTGTATATATTTAGCTTCTTTGCTGTGTCGAACTAGTTCCGTCATGCACATTCAAGAGGTGACACGAAAATAATGGGATTTTAAACATGATGGTGATATAGTAAGCTACTTTAAAGTTATATCATGCCTTTCTGTAGCTTGGGACTAATATTCTTTTTCTTCTACGTAATCGTACTTAAAGAGCTGGATCATATAAAATCTTAGTCTTGTGTTTTTAGAATCACGCGACAAATACTAAACTTTACAAGAGCTTGGAACTGCTGAACTAATCATACACTGCCAATAATGAAAATTTAAAAAAAAAACGTGCATCAGACAAACACTCAAACAAACAATACCAGACATATATGCTAATGTTGCTTGTGAGAGAAAAAGGAGTATTCCTGACGCTAGTAGACAATAGAAATGGCAACCACAACCTTCCAAAATAGCTCCAATAAGTTTATGCAATTGGCTGCACACAACATCCCAAACTGTAGTGTAATTGCTGGAACAGATATAGTGGCATCAACTTTACGTGTATTACACGTGATGGCGAATGTGTGAGAAAGTGCTGTGAATATATGTAAAAAAATTAAGTGCCGATGAGCAGTGTGGGCTCGCGTGTTGAATGTTCACGCTGGAGAAACGGCTGATGCAATTATTACTCTATGCTGAACATGCTATTCTCTCGGCGTAGGTCCTCAGGTGCAACATTGTATTCTTCCTTGCAAGTGGGAAGCCAGAGCGCGGCATTGCCTAAAGGTATATAACAAAGTAAGACATTATTTAGAGCTTCGCTGCCTTTCTAAAAGAATTGCAACAATTTATTTAGCGTGTCACGTTGGCAGAAATCCAGATAGCGGCCTCGACAAGAAGAATACTACAGCATATAGCACTCCGCGCGTTTCTTAAGAGTAAACGAGGCGGCCCGCCGTTTGGTAGATGATTAGTTGTAAATTGCAATATAAGTCACGTGGATAAACAGCCTGCTGAACTGCAGCGGGGTCACTACGCGTACTCAATTTAGTCGCATGTTATCGCATGTGAGGAAAATTTTGTAAATATAAATTTCGTGGTAAAAAGCTTTTTTTGTTTTAGGCCTATATACATTATTAGGGACAGTACATAACTAAGGCCATTAGTACATAGCAATGTCAAATACGATCAAGTGATGCTTTCGTGAACACAGATGTGATAAATGTGTAGACAAACACACGCCCACGCAGTGAGCACATCAACATCAGCACTACACGGCAAAGTTTTGCAAGGCTCACCTTATTAGCTGGGCGTTTAGAGCAAAAGCGACGCTGCGGTCTCGGTCGTGTGTTAGATTGCAGTCTCAGTGGCAATACTCCGACAAAGGTGGTATGCAAAATATACAACTTTCTAAATACAATAAAGATTTATTTGTAATCTACATATGAACACAAGCTGGAGCTTTCCAACAAAATCCCTCCAATTTTTCTAGATTGCATATCATCAATTTGCTGACTTACGTTCATTTCTTAATTGTGAAAAGTCTATGAACTTTCAACTTTTACATTGCTGTAAATTTAATTTTTTTATATATTAGAAAGCACTCCACATGCCTTGGCATGGGGAGGGCTCTCCAAGTTATGATATTTAGTCTCTCCGGAAGTTAAACTACTTTATAATGGCCTATTTATAATCCTCCATTTTAATCACACATCAATTACTGTGCCCTCGTCACGGAAAACACTGCGGAAAAAGAAAAACAGAAACTAAAAGTGATCAGCCTGCAGAAGAAGACAATACGACATATTGCAAATATTCCATAAGACGCTCACACATCGACCTTCTTCACAAAATTTAACGGGCTTCAATATGAGCAGCTTGACGAGCTCCATCTGTTGGCTAAAGATTACAAGCATGGCTTGAAGAATAAAATCAATTTTCTCACACTGTGTCAATTAAAGGGTCAACGGCAACACCTTTTGCAAAATAAGGATAAGAGAAACATGGCATATCCTGTTGCCACGAACAATTTATGGTCTTAAATGTCTCGACCCTATTATGCCAAACTTTTTGAGTTACCTAAAAAGAAAGAAATTCCGGCTGATACGTTGACAAAACAGCAGTGGAAGGCATATTTATTAGCAACCCTAGACAGCTTCCCTGAACTCAATCAGTATGAACTCGAAAGTAGCAGTTTCAATTGGGCATTTCATTTTCGGTTCGATTGGAAGTGCAATTTGCATTTTTTACGTATATGCCGAAGCATGATATGTATTATGGACCTATGTTTTTTTATGCGTAGTGTTTCTATGCAGTAATGTTTTTCTAGTTACAAATATTTAGGCTCATTTCTATTTTTACTTTTTTCTTTCTTATGTGCACCTTATTTTTCAGTGTTTGCTGACTTTACAGTGATTTTTACATTGCCGATAAATTTGCTCATGTTTTGCTTGCTTGCATGTTGCTAGCTTGTACCTTGTGTGTTTGTTTGCTTGTATTTCTTTAATTCTACGTGACCACGTGTCTGCGGTCAAACTGTTTTAGGGTCAGGAATCTCGCCAAGTGGCTTTTTAACAGCTTTAAGATTCCTGTCCTTGGATGTTTTTGACTTTTTAATTTGATTTTCATTATGTTGTCTTGACAATTGCCGTTGTATGAAAACATGAAATCATTGTAACTGTAACAATGTCCTTTAATACGATTGCTGATAAATATTGCTAAATAAACTGAAACCTAAACTGAAATGTGGAGTCTCAAATAACAACATTTGAACAAATCTTAAGCGGTTGCTGTATGTAAACAATGCGTCTCCGGTCACCTTTGCAACTTCCATAATAGCGCAGGTTATGGTACCAGCGCTTAAACCTCATCTTCGTCAATCTTCAATAGTAATATTCCTTAAACATTTCACACCACACTAGTGTTTTGGCCAAATCCACATAACACTTCCTCACCAAAGCGACCGGGAACTGTTGAGTTATGTAACACTTGCACAAGTGCTACATGCTATCTGACAACTTTGAAGTCACGTTAGTATTACAGTCAGTTAGTATTACATTAGCACTACGTTAAGCACACCTTCAAACTTTATCTAAGTTAGTGCATGATGGTTCTCAACTATTTGTATTAAGCCAGCCTTGTTTTAACGCACAATGACATCTGCAAATAATTGTTTTGTTGAGCTATTCTTCATTTACCTTCTTTCTAAGTTCTTCATAAGGTAACGTCTCGAGGTTTACTTCTAAGCACACACTTAGGGACGTTGAGATAATGGTGCTTTCTCATTTGACTTCTTTTGTTTGGTTATTTGTTCATTTTTATGTTCATTTTTATTTATGATGCAAAGGAAGCGAAATGATGAGCGGATGGACTTGACAAAACAATGGGATATGATTTGAGATTCGCTAAGGGCGTCCAGAGGGCGCGCGAGATTGCGGAGATCCCAAAGGTTCTCTGCCTGACCTGCGAGCTGTCCTCTACACCTAGCTTTCAGCCGGGTGGGCTTCAGGACCTTTTTTGGGAAAAATGATATTTCTTCACTGACACCACGAAAGGTCTCTCAATTTTGTCTTGAAAATAACGGGAACTGGCGGAGTCTGGACAATATTATCGCTGAATGTTCAGTGCGTTACCTTTGTTGTTTGCAAGGTTCACATTCAATCCTACAACGTGTTGTCTGTGATGAGTCGCCTTCGTATTGCAAACAACAATGTGTGGCACAATTTGATGATTGCGCTCGACATGACAATGTTTTTTTCGGCTCGCCGACCCCCTGAGTTCTCCTCAGTCTTGTTCATGAAGAGGTCACAGCCTGACCGCCACACAGATTGGCCCTTCTGCACAGATTGTCTCATAAAGTGTTCCGCCTACAAAGCCTCTGGTGAGATGTGTACCGAAAAACACCTTTCTGGGCTGTATTTGCTTCGGGCCCTTGTTATTTAATCTCTAGTTGGTCTGCAATGTGGTGTTTCAGTGAGTACGTCTACTCAGAAAGCTTCTATGTGAAAGACGTCCTGTTTGAGGAGAGACTTTGATTAGAACTGGAAGAAAAGATGAAATGCTGCGCCGTCAAAAGAAGAAAGAAAGGCCTAAAGATATGAGGAAAATGTCAACAAATGGACTGGTATCTGAATGCACAATAGAAGTCAGCGAACAGGAGGGTGAGGGGTGCCGCAGAGAAAACCTATCAGCTACCGGTCTATGAAACATTAACCCTGCAGAGAGCCGCCGACAGTACATTTCAAATGTTTGAACATTGTTTTGGTATTTTGGTATTAGTTGTAACGCATAAAAACGTAAAAAGGCTGAAATGAGATGTACTTACGCAATAGCAAAGTGTGACGTTCGGCGAGTCGGTGCAGAGCTTAATAAAATATTTGTTTCATAACCGATACAATCAAGGAAAAAAGATGGAGACAGGGTAGGGCAAAGATAGGTACAGTCATGAGGAAATTTTCAGAGGTCGAGTGGCTGTATCAGTAACGCTCCAGAAAATTAAGAGAAATATAAATGTACAGCGACACAGAAATAGAAGAAATAAAAGAAGGAAGAAAACTCCTATGAACTATTGGACAGCTTGAGAAATATTGAAAGAAGCAAGCAGAAAAGGGACAGAAACAGTAGTGAAAGAAACAAACAGGACAAGTACAGAAGTAGAAGAAGTCAAGACAGAAAAAGAAAAATAGAAGAAAGAACAAGAAAAAAATGCAGAAATGCAAAGATAGAGACAAATAAATAAACAAAAGGAAGAGAGAAAGGGTAATAACGAAAGAAAAAAAAAACAAGCTGAGGCATGCCAAAAAACTACATCGGACTTAGTCTACACCTTCCATTTACCATGTGATGAGGTGAGTATTTCGTGAGTTGGGGTTTGAGTGCACGTATGTCCATTTAGGCCAGGCCAGCCAAGTACCATCAAGCTCTACTGTGCACACAGCTTCGTGCAAGTCGGCCCAAACTACACCAATTCTCGACTTTCGGCTCTTCATGAGAGCATCACTAAGGTAGGGCCATATTTAAAAGCAGTTAGTCATGAATCGTAAAATCTCCTTCATGAATTATTTCACAAATCCTTCGTTTAATAGAGCTGTCACAATGGGCCACCGGTTTCTATATAAAAAACATGTGTGTATTCCTCATTTTAATTATTTTCTTATGTAAGCTTGACACAAGCTAAGTGAAAAAATATTGTTGTCTTACAGGCAAAAGAGTACACGCCCTATCAGAAAAAAAGGTTCATTTTAATTATTTTACACATTACAACGCTGGTACGCCGCTGGTACAAATTACAACGCTGGTACGCAAAAACGAGTTCTTTGCTGACACATTCTATGCGCAATAAACTGAAGACAGCAATGTCATTCGACTAAGCGTGTCATATTGGTGTAGGTACAAGCAATCTGACGTAGCAGAAAATTGCATGCCACGAATCGGAGGGCTTTACGCTGTCACTGAAAAACTTCGACGGCGCTACCTTCGTACTCTTGTTTTGATGTTTCTTTTTTCATTGAAGACCGCTTTTCAAGATGTGACACATGTGCAGCAGAGAAATTGAACAAATGCGAGAGAGATCCTTGATGGACAGCAATTTGTTTCTGAAATGGAATGTTTTAGCGTGGGTGAGACCGGAAGGCAAGGAGGGCTAGACAAAAATGTGCACGAAACAAAACAAAAGTGATTGTATTCTTTTCCATCGCACGTGTACAAGAAAGTTTCCTTGGGTGCCTGGCCTGCTTAAGGCTACCGCTACAGGAGAGATTGACAGAAATATTGTGGTCGGTCCCGCGTATTTCTACAAATGTCTTGCAGTACCGAAATGGTAGAGTCCATACAAGTGGTACTGTGTATAAGCGTGACTGCCTGGTGACAAACATGTGTGCTCGCTGCAGTCGCTGGAAAAGTGAATTGCTAAATCTTAGTTAACTAGACAGCTGAGAGCAATAATCATGTGCCATTCTATATCTTTCTTAATATATCAGTTTGTTCAAAGAAAGTTTTAATGTTCTTCCTAATGACGAATATTGAAAAAAAACTCAATTTTTGACTTCATGTATATGAAGTTTCACTTCTCGAAATCACTATTTGTATATGAGAGACAATGTAACCGAGGGCATCGCGAATTTAGACAATCTGGTGTTCTCTAACGTATAGTAACATCACACAGTCCACGGACCTCTACTATTTTGCCTTCACCGAATTGTGACCACTGCGGCCGAATAGAACCCTGGACCGCCAGGTCAACAGCCCAGTACCATAACTACAGATACTATCTCGGCTGAGAGAGCATGAGCTCTCACCTCAATGGGCGGCGCGATTTCATCTACCGGATCATTGCAGGTCATGTGAGTGTCGTCCTATCTTGAACGAAATCACCGTCATTTTTAAATACACAAAACCTTCGACAAAAGTAATTGCTGAGGCTTATAACATATTGATTAGAGACAAGAGCTTTGAAGCTTTCGCTTTTTTGCGTGAGATAGAAATCGATTATTTCAGTCAATATTGAATCTCTAATTTTTATGAAGACGCTGTCGGAATGTTTCCCTGTGCCTTGTGCATGTAAAGGTCTTTTGCACTTGCTATAATAATGTTTGATGACTCACATTTCATTGAATATCAGTTGAAAGTCGGCGCTTTGTCCTTTGTGTTCGTGTCTCCAGTACTGCGCTGTAAATCAAGTTCACACTGATTTAACTTGGTGTACATGCGAACGTTACGATGTAATTACAGGAAGTGTCATAATGAGAGACACGTAAGTTCTTGGGTATTTCAAGGGCACTCGGGAATTTTCTTAATTTGTGCCGACAGACATGCCACCACCGTGACCGAAATGGAACCCATGTGCACTACCTGAAGTTCAGCAGCGTCACCGAGACCACTATGCTACCACAAAGGGTACCCGCCAATTTTAGGCCAATGACAATGTCATCCATGAGGCTGTTCTCAATGCTCTTGAAACAGCTGAACTTGGAGGTCGTGTCTTTCGATGGGTAAGAAGCTACCTCACATAGAGATCTATGTTCGTTCTAACGGAAAATGTCCTGCGAATAAGCATTTCACAAGTAGTGGGGTGCCACAAGGCGGCGTTTTGAGTCTGACTCTTTTCAACCTGATTTGGGGGGGGGGGGGGGGGGGGCTCACCAGAACGCTGCCACAGACAGCTTGTATATCTCTCTACGCTGGTTATATCTGCATTTGGGTTTCCGGCGTGACACGGCCTCAAGTGCGCGCAAGAATACAAAAAGCGGCAACAATGACATCGGCATACCTTCGCCAGCAAGATTTACTATCACCACAAAAAATGCGCAGCGGTGGCGTTTACACGCAAACCGATGTCTTTTTACCCATTGTGCATCGATGGCAGAGCAATGGCATATAAGAGCAAACACAAATTTTTAGGTGTCATCGCAGATCGTGACCTAACCTGGAGCCCGCATGTCGCATACCTGAAGAAAAAGCTTATTGGCATTGAGGATGTATGCAAGTTCGTCGCTGGAAAATCATGGGGCCCATCCGTGCACTCCATGTTGCCGATTTATACAGCCCTCTTTCTCAGAATTCTCCAGTACAGCCTTCCCGTGCTGTCCAACACGTGCAAGACTAACATCTGTGCACAAGCCCAAGCACTTCGGACATGTCTTGGCCTTCCAAGATGCTCATCGACAGTGGCAACTAGTGTTATGACACAAGAACAGCCCGTCGCAACGCATATCATTGTCGAGACACTGAGAGCGCTCATTCGGCGGTTATCACGGCTACCGTCACATCATTTAGCGTCTTTGACAGCGCGGAGGCCCCATTCTTCGTTCTGCGGTATTGTGACAAAACATCCGGACATATTACCATCTGGCTTCTAAATTGCAATGCATCCAGCATCTGCGTTATGGAGTGTACGTCAACCTGACGTGCGCTTATAAATTCCTGGAATCGTTAAGAAGGCACGCATGTTACCGCTAGCCCTGAAGCAATTGACTTTGCATATGTTGGACGAAAGGTACTTCGACCGCACACACGTTTACACCAATGGCTCCACTGATTCCAAAAGCTCTACAGGAGCAGTGGTTCTTCTATCTGATAATGTATTGCTTCGATACAAGTTCTCCCACACCACGACGTCGACAGCAGCAGAGCTCGCAGCGCTTCAAGGTGCAGTAAAGTACATTCTTCGGCAGCAACCTAATCAATCGGCCATCTTTAGCGGCTCGATGTCAGCCTTATAGACACTACAGTTTGTTTTGCAGCACGGGTTGCTTGAACAATTAGTATATCAGATAAGACACGACAACCACGAAGCGCTCAAGGTAGGTCATGATTCAGTGGTTAATTCCGCAATGATTCCACAATTCCGCAATGACTCGGTAACCGAGGTCATTGCGGAATTGTCTGCAATAATCGCGTGGATGAAGCTGCTCGATCGCCTCATGACCAAGACCTGCGTACGCCCATACTACTCTTGAGAACGGACGCTGAACGGACGCTGCAAGGCGACTACAATCACTTTCAGGCCGTATAACTCTCCTACAATAGAATACACTGGGTTTTTCCCACACGCACTTCTATTCGATCGACCCAAACTCGCAACTTCGTTTGCCATCCGGGATGCCACGATGCGCTGAAGCTTTACTGTGTCGCATGAGGATGGGCGTGGCATTTACGAATGTGTACTCTCGTCTCCTTGGAATGGCGAGTATTTCGGCATGCAACATCTGTGCCAGCGAGGAAACGCTTGAGCACATTTCTATGCCATTGCCCAGCATACCAGTCTGAACGACGTATTATGGAGGCCAAGCTCCGTCAGCTGTATTCACGGCCGCTTACAAAAGAGAAGATCCTGGGACCTTGGCCGACGATCTCCCATACGCGCAAAGCCAGGAAAGCCCTTTTGCACATCTTAAGGACCACCAGACTTCACGACCGCTTGTGAAAGAACAATGTGACACCATGCTGTGTAGTCTCGAGCTGACTATTCATCCTTCTCTTTCTTATTCCTCTTCTTTTCTATCTCTTTCCTTTCTACTATTTTCTCTTCCTCCCACCCCAAGCAAGTGTAGGGTAGCCAACTGAGTCAAGCTTGGTTGACCTCCCTGCCTTTCTTCTCTATTTATCTCTCTCTCTCTTTTTATCTCTTGGGCAGTATAAAAAAGATAGAATAGACACTGCAAGGCCAGCGTCCGTTGACGACATAGTAGCGGACATTGTGAGAATAAAGCTTAAAACGAGGAGTTAACCGTAATAAATATGTTATCTGAGTACCTTCTCTTTTGCTCGTGTTATAATAACTAACGGCTGAATACCTTCCATCAAGAGCTGAAAGTTCAAAAGAATGATAACAGGAGGAAGGTAGTCCTGCCACAAATTTACACTAGCATTAGAGAATTTTCATACAGAAAGTCATCGTAACCGAGAAAACAGAGAAGAGAAACCGAACTGCAAAGGACGACGAAGAAAGTGGGTCTATATGTTGTGTATGAAAATGCAAAGCAGGTTCTCGTGTGTAGGCTTGATGTGGTGCGGACAAGCAAGCCAAACACCGCAGTAGCACCGCAAGGAAGTTCAGTATTTCGTTCACGTACGTGTTCACTGGCGCGAAATCAGATCCGGAAGAAATCTGGGCTCCAGGAATAAAGCAACCATTGTCTTTGGAGCTATACACTATGCATGCTCTAACGCGTTACTGTTTTGGTAAGCAGCACGGCGGGCAACATTTAGGCCTTCTGAGAACAGGGTCTCGAAGCCCTCTAGGTGATGTGCGCAACATGATTGCAGTGGCAGACATTCGTCTCTAGATTGCAGGTTCCACATTCAAATCACCATACTGATGTCAGCACCCCATGCTGTATGGCGTGTCTTGTTTATGATGGGTGTGCATTAAATAATAAATACATATTCAAGTGTTATTCGAAGTGGACTTTATATGAAGCTTATCTAGCGGTGGTTGTGCACTTCAGAAAATTTTGTTCATATAAAACGCAAACCGAAATTTGATCTAGACGCCAATTTTCCCCGAGACGTTCTTTTTCTACATCAATAGCGAGGACACTAACTGGCAACGTTATGAGTTTTTTAACAATTTTAGCTGCTAGCATGTCCACTTCTACGATTTGTACTTTCTTGTCGGTGGAGTTGTCGAGTATTCAGACGCCAACTTTCCTTCTCCGAGGCGTTATACTTGGCCGCGCAGCAACTGTAACAGCTTGAAACGCAATAAAATGGGATGAACACACAGCACAGTTTCTAAGCACAACTGCTTGATTTTAGTCTCTCAGCTTATTAGCGAAAAGCTACAAAATAAAGCGGATATGTTGCTAATGTAATATCGTGTTCAGTAAGCACCACGCGACAAAATTAAGCGGGCTGCTACCGATGTACACCGCAGTGTGCCTCGTAACTTAGTGCTTTTGGCTGGTAGAAGAGCTTTATTTATCAATTGTTGAATTTTAGGCCTTACGCTTCCCTGATATACAACACGTATGCTCCAGTCTTGCATCAAAACCAAGGTCAGGAACATGAGATTTAGTTTTTTATACAAAGAACATATATCACATAACTATAACAACTAACTAATATGTTAAACTTTAATTGAATTTCTCTACACTACTTGAATAAAAATGGCCACCGTGTTCTACTGACTGCGGCATGATGTGTTACAGATGCCGGAACCTGTGCGTCTAATATTTCATAATATGATGTATCATCCACAATTTTCACCTTTCATGTAGTAACATGGTCATTTAAAACTATGACATACTTCTTTTGCCGGAGCTTCACGTTCAGTTGTCCTACAACTCCGAAAATTCACGCTAAAGAGAATACCGGCTAAAACAATGCGAGTTACAGAGAGGGAATATTCGAGATAGTACACTCACACTTCATCATGTGCCATGTCTGTGTTATATTGCTTTCTGCTTCCGGCAATCGGAGTAGTTGATTTTCGTGTCACTGTACAACACGAGCTGCAAGAAACTATAAATTGTGCACAAGACACACTTTCGCCTGTCCTCGGTCGACTTGCCTTTCACGCGATAGCGTTAAGTAATTCTTTTTGCAATTTTCGGTGTAGTCAGCCGTGGCGTCTTTGGTGCGAGCAAAAGCGCTTTGATCGTGAGTGAAAATTCAAGGAAGGCGCAAATGAAGATGGGAGTCGGAAGGAGTTGGCACTTTGGCTTTGCTTGCTACACTGTGTATGTATACGTCCTCACTGAGAAGTGAAAAGAAGCAGCCATGGAGGAGGCCGTACTGTCTGTGTACCTCAATGCATGTATATCTGTGTTTGGGTGCGTGCTTGTGCACGTGGGGATATATCTTTCGCACTCTATGGCTAGAGGCTAAACTTGACGTTTCCTCATTTTCTTGCGTAATGCTTGCTGTCAGTGGCCTACATTCTGCGCCACCTACTAATTACGATTTTGTATGCCGTTATTTGAGTAGGCTCAACGCTGCGCGATATTTTAGCTAGCAAAAGGGAACAAAAAAAACGATGTCAGTATATGGCATTGTTTTTCTCGCTTTATTCTCTTGCAATAGGGATGAATATATGGAGTTTTTCACTGAAACAAGACCACTTCCACGCTCTCTGCTTCTAATTATCACATCTTTTTTCGTTATGACGTGTGCGCTAGCGCCATACTTCCTTAATGAGTCTTTGCAAACTCGATGAAGCTACAGCGTTTACAAGCTGCATGAAAAATTTATGAAATAAACAATGTACTGTCTACTCAGCCTTCCACCTCTGAAGCATAATGTATATTTTTTTAATGAAGAGAATGCTGAGGAGGGTAGGCTGCACAATTTTCCTGTTGCTGGTCGTCACCTTCATAGTTGAAAAGTTTGATCGCGATGATCGGTCCACCTCACATTTCCGAGTGACATTTAATCATGTGCCTTTTTTGAGATAATGGGCTTTCCCAATTGCTACCCTATCTAAGTGAGGAAACTCTTTATGTTACCTTGGCGGTTCTTGTTATATTATCTGTTTTGTGTACCCAGCCTTCCCAAAAGAGAGAGAGAAAGCTCTATAATGAAAATACCGGCCGACGTAAGGTGTCTATATGCTACTCTCTATAGAGTAAAGGAATTGAGGACAAGTGCCCTAAATAGAGGATCAAGGCCTGGAAAGAGAAGGAAATAAATACCATGGTATAATCGTGATACCTGCTCGTCTGCGAAGATACATATCAGAGCGCTGTCTGGACAGAACCGCGCAAAGCGTAACACAACCACTTTTTGAGCCTTTCTGCGTTTTGACTCGTACTTAAGCGTTGCATCGAGTCCAGTCAGCTTGAAATAGGTGCTCCTTTAGTGACCATTGTCGGCTGCAGGCTAGCCAGCTCAGAATAAATGACCGAAACAACGGTAAGTGAGATAGCAACTTCGGTGATTGATGCACTGCAAGTATGCAAACGCTAGCGATCACTGCAAAACGTCCTATGACGATAATTCGTACTGGCGACACTTTTTAAGCAGGATGCTTCCAGATAGCACGTAGCATGTTTGTTCTAAAACCTCCCTACCTATGCAGCAGTGCTCCATGTAGTACCAATAAAATGTAAGAAAATTGGTGTGGCAGAGAATGATTATATATGAGGTTTAATAGTGCTGTGATACAATATTGCAAGCGAGTGCTGTGGCATTGATAATAGATGCTTTTGTGTTACGCTTTAATTGGTTAAAAAGTACAAAGGATGGATATAATGTTCCAGATTTTGCAAAGTGGAATGTACTTTTATGGCGAGATATGTTCAATATAGAGGCAACAAGATAAAAACTTATGAAAAACAATCAGACTCGTTCCGACACTGCAAGAGCCTACGCACTATGTACTACTGTACTACATATACTACCGTTTTCACAAAAAATAAACTGCTCCGTAGACAGTGTAGTTTCGGCGAGACAATTACAAGGACTTCTCGCCAATATTTCGATAGACGACAATTGAATTGACTACAGTCTAGCTGTAATATCAATGTTTTTTCACCTCAATCATTATTCTTTTTGCGTTCGAAAGGTAGGGTCAACAGAAGACCTTTCAAACTCTAATCAAGCAGCTACGCATGCACACTGGAAACTAATGACTTGTTTTAAGTGTGAATACACTGTATAAGCGACCCCAAACCATCCACCGCCGTCGGCGGCGTCCGCAGTCTTCTCTCTATCTTTAAAAGAAAGAGGACTTGGCCGGCCGCAGCGCGACGCTCTACCGAATAAGCCACGGACGCGACGCTGACATCGGTGTCAGTAACGCGCCTTATACCCCCTCCCTCTTCGCTCGCTCCTCCGCTCTCCTCGCTCGCTGCAGCTGCGCGCGCACCCCTCTCTCTCGCACGCCCGCCTTCTCTCTCAGTCTCCCGTCGAGAGCGGGTCGTGAGGGGGAGTAAAGTTAAAATCTGTTGGCATTCGCCAGTGAGTTAACGTAAACTCCCCCGTGTGATCAAATTGCGATTCCCAGGAACCATTACACCATAAAGGCACCATAGTGTGATTAATAAATATAATAGTGCGAATTAATAAATACTTCTCATAGCATCACTCCGTGCATTCGCACTTAACCATGTTCATTCTCTGGAAAATGCTTGGGAGTTTTTTTAATTCCGTGTCAAACAATGCCCGCAGACGCGTAGTCACCATTATAGACACGCTGTAACGAGATCACGGGAAAATTTTTCATAAGTGTTTTTTGAACACTCATCTAAGTATTAGTGAATGGTTATTATTACGCTAGGTACAATTCACAATGCGGTTCCCATGTCTTGGCATCGCACTTACGTTTCTAAACTCAGCAGTGCCATAACTTACTTTTCAAGATATCATGGCGCGTTGAGCTGATTTGTCAGTAGGCATAGGATACTAAACAAACTTGGAATGAGCGTAGAAAACAAGAAATTTTGATCAGCCCGACTTGAATTTTATGTGCAATACTTATTCTGAATATAGCACATTAAGCAGACCACGTGTCACAAACTAGCTGTGTTGGCCAGGGTAATGTACCCCTTATTCGGCTCATGAGAATACCCTCATGGTGCGATGAGAAAGGACGGAATCGTAATGATTTGACGGCATTTCTATTTTTTTCACTATTTTCCGTCTATCAAAAACTTTTCATTCATTCGTGCATTCATCATTATTCCGGAACATAATTGTACACAGTTGCCTTGCGGACCGGTAGAGTGGCTCAGATAGTTTCAAGTTACGTTAGTTACTGCTTGCTCACATATAAACAGTGATGAAATCATACCCAATATTGCTGCATAAATCATGAAGACAAAATAATTACGTCTGAGCCTTACAAAGGCGAAACACTTTATAGTCTCACTCAGTCATTGAACAACAACAAAGAAAATGCCACCGATATAAAAGCTCAGAGCCTGCATCTTTCATTGATTTTCTGTCTTTGTTTTATAACGTCCGTTAACACAGGCGTGCGTCGAAACTCAAACACCGAATGACCATCTGTGCATATGTTGAATAATGTGCTTGCATTTCGGCAATGGAAAGGAGTTGTAGTATTGTGAAACAAAAGATGGTTGCCATTCATGCATCTCTCCTTTTTCGTATTCACATGGCACGACCGTTTCGAACTTCAGACGTTCTTATGATTCATGGCGGATTTCTTGACGGCGCATAGTCCCACACGACTGACGCCAAGAGAAAATTTACGCGATTGGTTTTTTTTGCATCTAATTGTTATGAGCGGCAACCAGTTAGCAAAAAAAAAGCGTCCCGCGAAGGCGAGATTAGTCCGGAGAAAAATTAAGATTGACGTTTAATCCTGGTTAAGCGAAACGAATGGGAGGAACAGGAGCGTGCTCGGTCAGCTCTGTTTATAGTAAGGGAAGCTTAGACAACCATACATTGATTTGCATTATGCTCAACGTTTCTTGCTTATGTTCAGAAATTCAAACGTCCACAAGTCTGCCGTACAGGCAACCCGGACAGTAGGGGTGACATTCTCATTATAATCCTGTCGCATGCAGAAATTGCCTCGGCCTTCATGGAGTGTCTAGAAGGCTGATACGTCTCGCCTCTGACGTCAATAGTAACCTTTAGTCAGATACGACCGAGGAAAAAATAAAGTCAGTTCCACTCACAGCCATAGCTGCCCCTATCAGTGAGAGTTTGCATGGGCCCTTCATACATTGACGTTGACAGTATTGCGAGAGTTTAGGCACTCCTCGAGTGCACTGTTGAGTGCCTCATACCCAAGCACCTTGGTGTCGGTGGGTCCGAAGCTTCCGGTATATTTCGTTAATAATTCGCTGCTCAGCCAAGCATGCAGCAGATAATCGTGGTGTTTTATGTAGCAATGATGAAGTCCTAACTCCCAATATTCGTAATATTTATATTAGCCGAGAAATAGGGCTCGCAGTTGTACCGCATATCAGACAGCACGATTTTCACAATAGCAGGGTTCTTGCGCTGGTGGAAAACATTTATTGATCTATTTAGAGTGAGAGGTGTGAATGGGCGGGTCGCAAGGGCCTGCTTTTTACAAACATGAGAGAGGGAACCGGTGTACGAGATCCCTATAGCTGCCACGGCGGCCAGTTTCTCGCCATTTATGTCTATTGGGCTGGAACGTAAGAGCAGCCCGACAGGACAACTTCCCAGTACTCCCCGGTGATATGATGACGGGGTGGCTGGTAAGACTGTAGGTGCACTGCTGGCATCACGTGACATGTGTCACAACATTTGTGGACCGATGCAGGCAGACGTCCAAGAAAGCTGAATTGAACTGCTTGAATGTATTACTGGGCAGAGCGCTGTATTGGCGGAGTAACAGTGAAGTTAGCGTCTCCGCTGTAGACTGTAACTTTCCGTGCCCCAAACATTACATTTGGCGTTGAAACAGCCATTGCAATGGCCACCGTAGACTTAGTGTCCCGGGTCTGCATCACTTACTCAAGGGGCGCCTGCCAAAATATTGAAGAAGGTAATAACTGACGCTGTGCATAGTAGTGCCTCCACGCATGCAAGTACACAGGGTGTAAAACTCGTGGTGTCACTGTGTGCGCTCCGGTCTATTGGGGTCTTCAGAGAACGGAGACAGCCGACGCTGCTGCCCGTGCACTACTCACCGGACATCGCCTCATCCGCAGCAAGCTTCGGAACCCAGTTTGTACTTAGTTACCTTCTTGAAAATGATCACCTCGCTATCAATCCTCCCATAGTCCCTGAGTGTGAATTGTATAATTACTCTTATCTGTAAACGACGTTTGGTTTTGAAACTTCCGCGTACGCACTTGACATGCGAAGCTGCGATATGTGATGGAACCGAGAACAGGTCTGCCGTATGGGTAGGTACATTTATGGCCACCGTTATCGATTCTCTCTTTTCATTTCGTATGGCTGAGGTCGTTACTGTGAGCGTCACGCAGTTCACCTGCAGCGTTAGTATGCTTTTCTCTTTCGTTTTGGTTATTCGTACCTCAAGGGTCCGAAAAGAACCTTATATGAGTGGTGGACCGAAAAAAATGAATAAAGATAAAAAATAAACCCAATTATAAAATCGGCTGAAGAAACACAAGAACAACAAAAAAACAGCATTAGTACACAATTAAATTGATGGTGATTGGCTTTCCAAGGTATCTCTAAATGGAGCAAAATCAACTGACGTGGCGATAATAGCGGAAAAATCATTCCTTTCTGAGCGAATGGGGCATGCTTGAATTCTAATTCATGTTAACTGACTTAGTGATCAATTTTAGAGGCAACTAATGCACGAGAAGGGAGGTACAGCTCTGCCCCGTCCAGAAATTAATAAAATTACGGCATTGTTGCCTCGAGCATAATGCGTTTATTGTACCTGCGCGTAGGTGACGCAAAAAACATTTTGAACGGTGTGCAATGACTTCTGATTTTATTTTTCCCTCAATCTACGCTATAGTTTATGACACTCTATGCCAGGAATCTGTAGGTAACCTCCACTAGTGGGCTGTAGTCACAATAGTTTGTCACGCAAGGGCCGTGACAGGCAAGAAGGTTGAAGCAGAGCATTCGGACAAAATTTTTTGCGATAATGTCAGTTAAAGATAGCATTTTTATATCCAATATATGGATCATTTCTGAAGAATATTGGAGATCAGGATTCAAAAAAGACACCGATTACGATCTCCGGATTGAGTGAAAGTTTGTCGCCAATTTTTCATTATTGAGGTATTGTTCCAGGGTTATTCATAAACTGGTCGAGCACAGTCGTAGCTCAGCAGTTCACCAGTCACAAGAGGAAAAAAAATATTGCAAGTTGCATTTAGCAAAGTCAGAAACATTTTATTTCTTGTGAAGTTGCGGGCCGCCAGTGAAACGTAAGCGGGCTACATGAGGCCACGGGCTGCGTGCGTGAGACTCTTGCTGTGTGAAATTTCATCATACAGGTTCTAATTCATGTAGATCTGGTGCATGTGAAGACCTGTACGTAATATGCTGCTTGTAAGAGATTTCTTTCAAAGGGATACTCTTTTAGGGTGTTATTTTGGTTGATCAATTACTTTGCTTACTGCAACGTGCCTTAAGGTACTATCTTTTAGCAATCAATTACATGCAACGATGCTTCAGTCGTGGGACAATATTCTAACAATAGATGCCGCCTGTAAACTTTGCATTTGGAGTGAATAATTGTCGCATACTCATAGTGATATAACGCGGCAACCTTATGAACAAGCAGAATTGTAAAGGTAAATGGGAGTGCCTTGTGTGAAACAAACTGTTTGCCTACGGCATGCATTCCCAGGATGAAAGTTTTTGTCTGCGTGGAGCCCTTGGTAGACAAAACGGACAAAAATACAGATGGTAGTGCTGGTGGAACACGCTAACGTGCTCACGAAGACAAAAAAAACAAAAATGTACTCAAACAGCTTGCGGAGCGTGCTCGCCGCAACAATAATATATATATATATATATATATATATGTATATATATGGGAAGGCGGAGCAAAACATGACAAAAATTTGAAAACAGTGAATTCAATTTTTCGTTCCACTTCTTATCTTTAAACATGAATGCAGAAACTTTGGATTGGGTTGAAAGTATCTGCTACATAAATATTACCAGGCTGTGATCGTTTGAATGTTTACTATAAAAATAATTATAAATGCATAGGGTGTCTCAATTTGCGCAAACCAGCAGGGCAAACCAAAGGATCGTGAAAAAAAAGCAATGTCATCTTTTCTGTTGTTGCAGTAGAGACACATGAAATTCACTCCGTTTGCCCTCACGCAGTCATCATGAACTGGGTTCTTGCACTGCACGCATTGAATCCAGGCAGACTACGGCGCTGTGTTGCTCCAAAACTCTTTGGCGACAAAACACCTGCTAAAGTTGTCGTATGTCCTACGTTTGCACGGCATTTGAATATTTACTAATCAGTTGCTAGATATGTTCTGAGACACCCTCTTTGCCCAAACCATGGACGAAATATTTCTTGAACAATATTTCTGTTAAACATTTTGCCATAAGTACTTTACATTCTCATTTACATAAAAAACCTGAGACGAAACATTTTGTAAATGATAGTTTTGTTAAACTTTTTGGGATAAAAATTTCATTCAAACCATTATTTCAAAATATCACTGAGGAAATATTTCATCTCTTTACCAGAATATTTTAACAAAATATTTTAACAAAAAATTTAACAAGGATATTTTCACTAAAAAGTAAGTATATGCAGAGAGATGCAACACATTATCCGGATTCATATACATTATAGCTTGGTGTCATAGCTGTAGATGATGACCATGAATGGCTTGATAGAAAAAGCTAATGAAAAGAGGAAGAGATTTGTGTAACAACTATACATAGGCAGGTTACAAGCACCACAACGGTGACAACACGGTTAAAGTGTCCCCTTCCAATATGGAAGGCGCCGGGTTCGAATCCAAGTGCTGATCGGGAATGCATGTGCACCAGCTTTTCGCAATTGGTAGAGGAGAACACCGACCTGGAGCTCGGTTGTTTCTGGGTACTCCTCTCGAAAGGTAGCCCCATAGGGTTCTGGGAAAGCCCCTGGGCGTACCTTAACCAACCATTGCCTTGGTGAAGTAGTTGAGCATCCGCCGCTGCTGTGGGAGGCAGAGAATTGCTGCCGCCAGGTACCTACTGGCTAAATAGGTACAAGCCCGCTTCCAGCATGGTGCTCGGCAGAGCGAAGGTTTAGTCGCTTGACAGGGCACCTATCCCGTGGGAAATTGGCGGCAGGGGACCGCCAGACCTAAAATTAAGGTCACGTTATTTTTTGTCCAGTTTATTGATGACTTTTCAATTGAAAGTAGCGGGACAATTTCCAATCTTGGTCAACAACTGCTTAATTATTATTTAAATGGATCCGCGGTGTACTTTCAGTCTCCACTGCACTTTTTATCATTGATAAATCTATATCAAGTTCATTGATAGCGTTACAATTGAAAGTCACGGGCAAATTTTTTATCCCGGTCAACAACTGTCTTAGGAATATTTCACTGGATCCACAATGTACTTTCCACTACCACTTCATTTTTGTCTCATTGATAAATCTATATGGAGTTAGTTGATGGCTTTTCAATTTAAAGTCATGGGCCAGTTTTCAGTCCTGGTAAACCATTTCTTCCACAGCATTTTAATATAACCGTCATATATTTTTGATGCCATCTGTTGTCATTGCTAAATAACTTCTCGTTGGTTTTTTCAACAAGATTTTTTGTAAGGGAGCATCTGTCGCTGTAATCGAAAAACATACAAAGTTCCTTTTGTATCCGTGGTACGCAAATCCAAATATCCTCCTACCTAATATATATATTGCTACGGGGCGCCACAAATGAACATTTTAGAAAAGAGGACGATGTTTAGCTCGAGCTCGTGCAGAACGGGCTCCATATTGTATGCCTGCCTGTTTACCAAAAGTAAAGGCATTTTTCAGACGCCTCCTCCCCGTAACATTTTGGTGGAGAGTGCGGGTCTTCCCACAGTCAACACCACGACGATTCTACGCAGCGGACGTTCCTTGGCTGCCTGTGCGATGCCTGATAAAGACGAGCACGAGGATTCTTCGGAGACTACCCCAACCGTGCTTCGTCCAACTGCGCAGCAACCAACAGCACCGCATCCAGCTGCTACTAACCACACCGTCGTCCTGACTCAACCGCGTGACCCAGGCACATTTTCGAGCAGTGACAGTACTGACGTAGAGGAATGGCTTCAGCTGTACGAAAGGGTGAGCGCTCTTTACAACTGGGATCCAACGCTCATGTTGGCCAATATTATTTTCTACCTTTATGGTACAGCTAAAGTTTGGTTTTCCAACCACGAGGAAGATATCACGAGTTGGGACATCTGTAAGCAGAAACTCATCGATCTCTTCGGCAAGCCCGTTGGCCGTCGTCGTGCTGCACAGAAAGAACTAGCGTCCCGACTCCAGTCCGGCACAGAGTCGTACGTCACATACATACAACATGAGCTCGCCCTCTGCCGGAAGGTTGATGACAAGATGCCGGAATCTGAAAAGGTCGCGCACATCCTCAAAGGAATCGCCGATGACGCCTTCAATCTCCTCGTAATTCGAAACTCATCGACCGTAGACGACGTTATTAATGAATGCCGACGCTTCGAAGACGCGAAAAGTCACCGTATCACTCCACACTTTTCGCGTCTTCCCAACACGGCTGCAACATCAACCTGCGAGGACGCCCGTTTGGCACCAGCCCCTGCTGCTTCCGACAATATCGTGCGCATCGTGCGCCACGAAATCGAGGCAGCATCTCCCCTGTCTGACCAAGTCCAGGCCCCTGACGACTCTCGCGCCACGATTTCTTCAATCAAGAGTGTAGTACGCCAGGAACTGGCCAACGCCGTACTTCAGACGCTATGCCCCGTTAACCGACCTGACTACTGACTGCCCAGTACACCTAATATGTCCCGCGGACCGAACAACCGCCCACGTTACCGGAACCCGGCCGAATGGCGAACTTCCAATGACAGGCCGATCTGCTTCAACTGTGGACGAGTGGGCCATATTTCACGTCATTTCCTCACTTCCTGGGGTTGGCAGCCATGGTCGCATTATGCCAACACCCGACGCCCACCTGCTGGCTCTCGGATGCCGATCTACACGGCACAAGATGATGCTTCGCCAACCAGGCCCGCCCAACCAAGCCGCTCCCCGTCACCCTCTGCACGCATGTCCCGCTCAACTAACCGACGTCACTCCCCCTCGCCCTCCTACCACAAGTCCTCGGAAAACTGACGGGCGCAGCTCCTAGAGGTAAGCCTGCTTCGACGACCCGACCCGAAATTTCTCTACACACGATACCCGGACACAACAACTTGATTAAAGTAAATGTTGACGGTACTTCTGTGGCAGCCCTCGTTGACACCGGCGCTCACATATCAGTCATGAACTCCGGCCTTTTTGCTCGACTCAAGAAAGTGCTCACTCCTGCTCCGATCACTCTTGTACGAGTAGCTGATGGTGCAACACCAGCGGTCACCGGGATGTGTGCCGCCCGTGTCACTGTTGCTGGACGTCATACCACTGTTCTGTTTTACGTACTGGACCACTGCCCACATGACATCATATTGGGACTCGATTTTCTGTCGGAGCATTCCGCTCTAATTGACTGTTCTGCTGGTGTTGTTCCGCTCGTCCTACCACACGCCGTTGACCCTCCTGATCCCGCGCCGCCAAAGCTATGCTCCGCCGACTTTGTTCGCCTATCTTGTCGAGCTGTGACGTATATCGACGTCTCTTCTGATCCACCTGTGGCTGACGGCGATTATGTCATTTCATCTAATCCTACAGTACTCTGTTCGCTCAATGTTGCGTTCCCCCACACCATCATCACAATGAAGAACAACGTGGCATGTCTCCCTATTGTGAACTTTGGACTTTGCTCTGAAGTGCTGCCACGTGGAATATCCCTTGCAACCCTCACCCCGGCCGGCGACTACCACATATCGGCCTTAACAGAGGATACACCGTCATCTGCAAGTATTCAGTCGCGCAGTACACTCGACTGCATAACTGGAATGATTGCCTCTGATCTCCCGGCCGAGCATGTGTCTGCGCTTCGTAGCCTTCTTGCGTCGTATAAAGACGTCTTTGATCTCTGCGACCGACCCCTAGGTCAAACGACCGTCGTAAAGCATCATATCAACACTGGTGATGCAAATCCAGTACACCGGCGACCCTATCAAGTTTCTTCCACCGAGCGCCACGTGATCCAGCAAGAAGTCGACAAGATGCTTGCCTGAGACATCATTGAACCTTCTTCAAGTCCTTGGGCTTCGCCCGTCGTGCTTGTGAGAAAGAAGGATAACAGCTGGCGCTTCTGTGTCGACTACAGAAATCTTAACAAGGTTACAAAAAAAGATGTGTATCCTCTGCCGCGGATAGACGACGCTCTTGACTGCCTTAGTGGAGCAAATTATTTCTCTTCCATCGATCTTCGTTCCGGGTACTGGCAGATATCAGTTGATGATCTGGACCGTGAAAAGACGGCATTTATAACTCCCGACGGGCTCTATCAGTTCAAAGCAATGCCGTTATGGTTATGCAATGCCCCGGCTACATTCGAACGAATGATGGACGCTCTTCTTCACGGTTTCAAGTGGTCAATCTGCTTATGCTACCTTGAAGACGTCATTGTTTTTTCGCCAACTTTCGAAACTCACCTCGAGCGTCTCTCAACAATTCTTTCGGTTTTCCGCAAAGCAGGGCTCCAACTAAACTCGTCGAAATGTCACTTCGGCCACCGGCAGCTCACTGTCCTTGGACACCTTATCGATTATTCTGGTGTTCGTCCCGATCCTGAGAAAATCAGTGCCGTGAAAGATTTCCCTGTGCCGACCTCTGCGAACGATGTTCGAAGCTTTGTGGGCCTTTGTTCTTACTTTCGTAGATTTGTGCGGAATTTCGCTGACGTTGCACGACCGCTCACGGAACTACTAAAAAAATGTGACTTTTGTGTGGGGACCTGAACAAACCAGAGCATTTGTTGAACTGACGAGTAGACTTACGACGCCACCGATTCTCGGCCACTTCGATATATGCGCTCCAACGGAAGTGCGTACCGACGCCAGCGGCCACGAAATCGGAGCCGTTTTGGCACAACGACAGCATTGCTGCGAGCGCGTTATTGCATACGCTAGCCGTATTTTATCGCCAGCAGAGCGAAATTACTCCATCACAGAACGCGAATGCCTCGCACTCGTCTGGGCAGTGGCTAAATTTCGGCCGTATTTGTATGGACGCCCGTTCACGGTTGTCACTGATCACAACGCCTTATGCTGGTTGTCGTCCTTAAAAGATCCTAGTGGACGTCTCGGCCGGTGGGCTCTTTGGCTACAGGAATATTCCTACACGGCTGTCTACAAATCAGGTCGCCACCATGAGGATGCCGATTGCTTGTCCCGTCATCCAGTAGACCAAGCAAACCTTTCTGAGAGCGATTAGTCTACTTGCGCTTTGGCACTTTCCGCGTTTAGCAACATCGGAGATCAGCAACGCCGTGATCCTCACCTCAGAGATATAATCCTTCGGCTTAGTGGTCCCACAACTCCTCCGTCTCTCCGTATGTTCCTGCTCCAAGATGACGTCTTATGTCGCTACAGCATGCATCCTGACGGACCTGAGCTGCTGTTGGTCATACTACAACATATGCGTCAGACTGTCCTTGCACAGTTGCATGATATTCCGACAGCTGGTCACCTGGGAGTTTCAAGAACTTACGACCGCGTTCGACGTCGCTTCTTTTGGCCCGGATTTTACCGATCCGTCTGCCGTTACGTCGCTTCATGCAAATCTTGTCAACACCACAAAAAACCAGCAACCCTTAAAGCGGGACGCCTTCAACCCATTATGATCCCATCCGAACCATTTTATAGGGTAGGTGTTGACTTACTAGGACCGTTTCCTTTATCGGCCAGCGGAAACAAGTGGATAGCAGTCGCCACCAATTACACCACTCGGTATGCCATCACACGGGCCCTTCCAACCAGTTGTGCAACCGACGTCGCTGACTTTCTTCTATAAGACGTCATATTACACCAAGGCGCTCCTCGGCAACTGCTTACCGATCGCGGTCGCTACTTTTTATCACAAGTTATCCAAGACATATTGCACTCTTGCGCTACAAAGCACAAGTTCACAACGGCGTATCATCCTCAAACCAACGGGCTCACGGAGCGGCTAAATAGAACCATCACGGACATGCTCGCCATGTACGTTTCTTCCGACCATCGTGACTTGAACTCCGCCCTTCCATTTGTAACATTTGCCTATAATACGTCTCGGCATGACACTGCAGGTTTCTCGCCATTTTTCCTCCTGTACGGACGAGAACCTACGTTGCCTTTCGACACGCTCCTTCCTGCCGTTGGCCACACGTCAGAATATGCCCGCGATGTGATTTCTAGAGCTCTAGAGGCACGTGAGATCGCTCACCGGCGTCTGAGCGATTCGCAGGAACGACAACAACAAGTCTACAACGCGTGCCATCGTGATGTCCACTTCAGTCAAGGTGACACAGTCCTTCTCTGGACGCCGTCGCGGCGAGTTGGCCTGTGCGAAAAGCTGACTTCACCGTACTCGGGTTCGTACCGTGTGGTGCGCCAAGTCATCGACGTGACATATGAAATTGCACATCTTAACGCCACCAGCGCGCGATCGTGTTCTGACGTTGTTCACGTCAGTCGGCTGAAATGATTTTACTCAGACCAACCAAGCATCGAGACGGTGCCTTCGCCGCCGGTGGTGATGCTACGGGGCGCCACAAATGAACATTCTAGAAAAGAGGACGATGTTTAGCTCGAGCTCGTGCAGACCGGGCTCCATATTGTATGCCTGCCTGTTTGCTAAAAGTAAAGGCATTTTTCAGACGCCTCCTCCCCGTAACAATATATATATATATATATATATATATATATATATATATATATATATATATATATATATATATATATATATATATATATATATATATATATATATATATATATATATATATATATATTTATATATATATATATATATAAATAGATAGATATATATATAAGAAAGAGGTTAAGGTGGCATGGTTAAAAAAAAAACCGCCACTGGTGTCGGCCCTGTTGATTGTGAGCGAAAAATCGTCTGAGCGTCTGTCACCGATAAATCAAGTTACCGGGATAGCAGGGGGAAGCCGCTACGTGTCCACGTGTGTGTGCTCGATCACACTGAGATAGGCGCGCATTTGAAGAAAAAATTCTCAAGGTCACGAGGCACGCGTGCGTAGTTTATTTGCCCCTGCCACCGCTCCCTGCTTAGCTTCCAGCGCTTCTTGTCGGGACGAGAGAAGAGATAATGCATTTGCAGCATGCGACAAACCTTTGTAACTCCAATAACACTGAACGAATTGTTAAAACTTTTGCGGCGTTGAATTCGTGAGGCCATAAGCTCTTCTAGTGAATTCATTCCATGGTCACTTGGAAGATTGTTTTAGAGCCCCTTTAACGCATTTTTTTCGAATGGTGTCACGACGAAAACGAGCTCATTCGGCGATAATAGCGTGCTCTGGTACAATCTACTGTGTGCGTGTTTGTGGGCATGCGTGTGCATTTACCAAAACAAGTGACTATGTATGAACTTAGCGGTTGAAGGGTGCACTGGGGGCTGAATATCACTATCGCGTTCAACTTTAAAGGCGAAGCTTAAGGGTCCCCCAATTTTCTTAGCATGCAGTAGGAAAAATAGAACTAAATGAATACAGTCAAAACTAGATCGTGTAACAGCGGAAGATGCGTCAAAAGAGAAGAAGTCCGATGAGGAAAAACGTCACCGTATGCAACGTCGCCGGCCTAAAACAACATTGGACGGTTCTTACAGCAGAAAATGCGAATACGGCTTCTTTGGCGATCCCTGCCTTTATCAAGCTGGCGGCCACATAAAAATTCTTACTTACTCCGACGAGAGGTCAAAAGACCCGCATTAGTGGCATAAAATGAAAAAGATAGCTATGGCTTTGCTTTTTTTTGTTTCGTGTGAAAGTTTCTCACTTCAACTCTAGAAATCCTAAATATATTGAGTGTTTGATAGGGCTGGCAGAGACGGGGTACGGCCGGCATACCTAATACAAGGACTCCTGACCCTACCTAAATGGGTCTGAGTGTTATAACGGAAACCACTATGAGCCGCTGCCCAAACAATTTACTTACACTCTGCCTATAATACAGCAGTGCCGAAAACGCATTTATAAATGGCATTTATATACAATGAGGAAGACAAAAGTATCTTGAGAGGAAATAGTTATAAAAACTTCTTCAACACAAGCATTTCCTTAATATGCTTGAAGATATACAAGTAACAACTACTCAACATGTTGTTGAGGACGAGGAAGGAAGGAGGAAACAACAAAAGGGAGAAGGCAGGGAGGTTAACCAGACAGACATGCAGTTGGCTACCCTACACTAGGAGATCAGGGAAGGGGACAAGAAAGACGAGAAAGAGGGAAGAGAGGGAAAAGGAAAAAAAGGGTAGGGGAGAGACTGACAGTAATTTCACTGCAGCGTGTAGAACTCTACTGCATGTCAGGGGCGTTCACACAAGCCTGTCTTTCTCAGGAAACACAGCAGGGCTTTCACTGCCTTGTGGGCTGTCGAGGCATGTGGACGTTGCTGTAATAGCACCTGCACAGAAAGAGGCCGATCATCCACTCGCCGCATTGCGTTGGCGGGCACTTGTCTATCTGAGGCAAATCGAGCACAATGGCACAGGACGAGAGTTCCAAATATCTACGGCGCATGCATTGAACGTTCGTGCAAGGGTGCTCTTTGTTTGATTTTGTTTTAGGTACTTCAATGGGCTTTTGTTTACGGACGACACTATGTTACTCGTAGGTAATCAAACAATTTGCTGGAGTAGTCAGGTGTGTCTGGCAGTTAGGCTTCACATTTGCGTTTTCTACTTAGCAGTAATGAAATCTTGCAAATGGAGATAACAAATCACTTCAAATGTTGAACATTGTATACTAAGATGCAAGTGTCTACATATTCAACGAGCGAAATATGCAAAGAACAGGCGAGGTGAGTGTTTATTTTTTTAAGTTGAATTCGCTAATATTACTCAATATCAAGCACATGTTCATACTTTTAACACACACTTTATGCACGCGGTAGTGGATTACTAATACACCAACGTTCTGCGAAAGTAGCGTAATGGTTCAAAGTCTTTGCTATTCAGTGTGATTTGCCTGATACAATACATGGCACAGGAAACTGCAGTTTATTTGCATTTGAGTGTTTTCGGATGAGAGAACATGACGCAATAATTCACTGTTCTGGTTCGGGTAGGCAAATAAATACTTGGCGCGATGAATTCGCCGGAAATAAGCGCACAAATGGCGCAGTAGATTGTAGCAACACAAGATTTTGTGAAGCAGTAATAAGTTACAGCTAATAATTACATATTTAAATATTGTACCACATTTACAACTTGTTTCATTGTGTAACGTGCACAAGTCTGCGTTAAAATGGCATCGGTAGTCGTTGAATGCAAATTGAAAAGTGAGCTCCCGAGGAAAAAGCTTGCGCATGTTTCTGAAAAGTCTTTCCCTATTTTTGGTTTAGTTTTGTTTTGTGATTTTTTATGATGTTATTAGTGGCATGTGAAAACTTAAATTCAAAAGAGCCCAGGTGAGTAATACATAGGTGACCTTGTGTTATATTTATTTCAATTAGCAGGTCAACACCGAGAGGAAAAAACAATTTATACCCTTCAACCCTTCTCTTTATTAGGAGGTACTAGACCTGCGGTAGTAGCTTTGAATTTACTTTAGACCAATTTAGAGGCACCCATCTTACCGTAAAACTATATAGACTTGCAAATTTAGTAAGCAACAAGCATGCGTTCTCAAACGTATTTGTCATTGTTGTTATTCTGCTTCTTTTATTTTCATTTTAGTTTTTAATTACATTTTTTTGACGGCTACCCCTCATGTAAAGTCGTTCTTGAACCCATCAGCAATGAATAAACGAAAACAAGTAAATAAATGCATTGTATATGTGTAGACTCAAATTTCAATCGGAAATTCCGGAATACCTTGCTACTAGTATTAAGAAAATCAGGAATTGGTAGTGATTGGACATGGTAGTAGAGAGTCGATATATTGCAATCCTAATTATCCCGAGAAGATTAATACTACTTAACTGCTCTCATGTACAAATGTTACGAGAGTTACATCACATGTTTCGTATTTTATTATTTGATTGTGTGATGTCGTCAAAATGTGACTTGTAAGTTTTTCGATGTGGTTAAAATTTACAGTGCTTTCTTGCTTTAACTGAGAAAAAATTGACAGATACCACGTACAGTGGGAATCGTTGATATGCGAAGCATGACTGAGAAAAATTGACTTGTCACAATCAACACAACGTTTCGAGGCGCACGTAATTTGTGCCGTACATGACTTCTATGTGATGATTGTCATGCTTGCGCTTGGCATTTGTGTTTGTCGTTCATTCACGTCACGTGATACCAAATTTGGTATATGTGAAGCTAACGAAACGGCTGCGAGCGCGCATTGAGCGTGGCATGTTGTTTTGTTTTGCATGTTACGCATGCCAAGAATATCATGTTGAAACGTGTCACTAACCTTCTTGGTCTATTCCCGTCACGTAATACGAAATTTTGTATATGTGAAGCTAGCAAAATGACCGCGAGTGCACCACGAGCGTAGCATGTAGTAATGTTTTAAGTGACACGCATATTATGATTATCATGTTTGAAGGTGTCACTTACCTTCGTCGTTCGTTCACGCCTCGTAATACCAAATTTGGTAAAAGTAAAGCTAAGAAAACGGCCGCGAGTGCATGATGAGTGTGGCATGTAGTCATGTTGTTACATGGCATGCATGTCATGTTTACCATGTTTGCACCAGTTATATAATTTCTCATCAATTCACGTCACGTTATACCAAGTTTGATATATATGAAGCTTGCGAAACAGCCGCGAAGTGCATCTTGAGTGTGGCATGTAGTCATATTCCTACATGACACACATGCCATGATTTTCAGTTTAGGGCCCGTCACTCACGTTTGCCATGGAGTTGTGTCATACCATACCAGTTTTGAACTCAGTCATGTCAACGAAACCACCGCAAGAGTAGGAAGGCGATGGCAAGTAAATCGTAACATTCATGACATACAAGTAATTATTTTCACGTTATGGCTACTCACAAATGCTCGTCATGGAATCATATAGTGGGATACCGATTTTGGTAAAAATCTCATTATCCAAACGGCCAGGAGAGCTAAAAGTCGTAGGTGGCTAGACAGATAGATAGACATATATGGTCAAACTCGCTGAAGTTCACTAAGAAATGCTTCGCATTTCAATGTAGAGAAATGCGCAGGCGGTATTCCCTGGAGACAGCTGGTCCTACTCATGTGGCTATGAGTGCGAATGGTAAAACTCGTAAGACAATGCTATATTCTAGTATTTAATGAGTGAATCTCATTCTGCAGATGTTCTCGTGACCAGCAGATCAGAAATTAACGTGTCCGTTCTAGTACTCCATGTTTATGTACCTCGTGAGCTGTAGTCACCTTTCATTCATGTATACAGACAATATTTCAATATTTTACAATTTTGGGGGGTGCTGAAGCCAAGGGGGCGAAATTTCCGATGAAGGCGGAAATGCTGTAAGCCCGTGTGCTCAGATTTGAGTAGACGTTAAAGAACCCTAGGTGATCAAAATTTCCGGAGCCCTCCACTACGGCATCTCTCATAACCATATGGTGGTTTTGGGACGTTAAACCCCACATATCAATGAAGTATCTATGCATTGCTTTGCACAAAATCCTAAAACTCGGGGAAGAATAGTTCTTGGACTTGCTTATTAAATTTGTTGGAGAGATTCAATTTTGCAGTAGGTTGATTATGCCTGAGTATTTGCATACATGTCTGGTAATAGTGTCGCCACTGTGTCACATGCACAATGAAGGGCGTAAAAAATAGTAATAGGATTGTAGCACGCTCTTTCTTTGTTCGAAATATCTCATGCCCGTATTATTTGAGTCGCATCAAATGAAATGCAGTCGAGATTGGCGTATTATCACGGACTCCTCCAGTGGTAAGCGCTGGAAGCTCATCTTCGTGTTCAAATAGTTAATCCGCGAAAGCGCATAAATTCCTAAATTTTGTGTCAATAAAGTGTGGGTGGCACCGCGAAAACGCGGAAAAGTTCGCTATGCAACGCTAGACTTTGCGAAATGTTATACAGGAATATACTCATGTGCCGAGCAAATACTCCATTTCAAAGTTTACAGGGTGAACAAGGGAAGTGTAGCGAGAGCTGTATACGGTATAATGAGCGCCCAGAGAGTGCGTGAATATTCGTCGCAGCCTAATCGGCGTGCTTATACGACCACTTTCGCGAAAGGAGGACCGTGCCATCTACAGGGTGCAATCGTTAAAACAGGTCACCATGCAATAACGAGCTCTCTGCAGTTGAGTTTGGGCCTTTCGAATACAGTGAGCAAGTGTACGTGGCTGGGTCGCTTGGGAACCTAGCCTTGATAAAGCGTTAAATAAAATTATCCTTTAGGAGAACACAATAGCGGTCGCTAAGTTTCTCACAGTCCTATATATCTTATGAAGACACGGTACTTAGGTGCGATAATATACCTTAGCGAAGTGCAGAGGCGCATGAGGCTACTTAAGTGAGGCATGACAGGTGGTCAGCGGAGCACGTCTAAATGTTTGCCTTCGCTCTTTTTTATTGCGCGAGTTTTGATGTACGAGACTGCACTTGGCAAAGTCTAATTCTAAACCAAATCAGAATATTAAAAGTTTGCCTTCACCGCTTCTGTTATATGTAACAGTTGTCATGGAGGCCAATACTTTGGAAACTTGCGTTGAAAAGAAGGAGAGTAATTTGAAGTGCAGGGAGCCTTGAAATGAACCGTGCAACTAAATGGTGGTTCTGTTTAAACAGAATAATACTGATCTGAAAACAATATAATAATGAATTTTATCGTCATTAACATACTTTTGAAGCAAAAAATCAAAGTAAATTTCTATGCTTAAATATCGCGATTAAGTCTCCATACTTGATATTCTGGATTAAAAAAAAAACTATTTGTAATATTTTGCGACACAAGCTCAGTGAAATTCATCTAAACTTGGCACAAGTCTACGGCTGCTTTGAAGAACTATGCACTTAATTTTTGCCGATTTTAAGCAACATATATGCTCTGGTAGACGCTAGGAAAATCTCCGTTGTTGCAGCAAATGACGCGGTAATTTCAACGTGGAAGCACCACCCGCGCTTTGTTGTTGCGCATTTTATCACTCATCAAGCATATTGTCATAGCCGGCGTGGTAATTGTAGCACTTTGAAACTGTAACTTCCTGACGTGATGAAAAATAGCTTTTTTGTACCCCTTCAAGCACAATACAATCCGTTTCATCAATATTCGCTGACCACAAAGCTGCCTTCCGAATCAAGGCGGAAAGTCAGGCAATCTGCCCCGGAGATGCCCCCAGCACGAGTCTATTTGACATCTCTCAATCACACGGCTCAGTTCACCGCAAGTAGCCATTCCTTTCGCAAGAAAGCTTTACGATGTCGTGAGGAAGCTACCCGGAAAATCCGTTTGGCGATCCTTACATGCAACTACAACTATTTCTTAGAGACTCTATTGCAGATAAGTCACAAACGGCAGCCACATCGACTGCTGTACATTTACCCTCTTTAGTGGTAACCCTTTGAAGCCCGTAGAGAAAGAAACAGAACTCATTGTCTCGCTAAGGGGTTTTGCACAAGGCTGCTGCGGGGTGAATAAATGTATGTGCTGGCTCTTGTAGGTTATTGTGTAAAGTACACGAGAGTAGTCAGTAGAGCCAGTGACAACAGTTATGTTCACTTAGTGAAATAAATCAGATCCGTTCACCATATACTCTTAGAAAAAAGGTGGTAGTACTTGCTAACTTTGGGGTAGTTATGGTTTGCCACATATGTTACAGCCACGGTAGTAAGCGCAGTTAGTAATGGCGAGGTTGGTACCAGTTACTACCTCTGCTGTTACTACCAGCAGTTAGTAACTGTTACTACCCTAGCCGTTACTACCCATGGGTAGTAACTTTTAGAGATTTCATAAAAAGTAGTAACCGATGTTACCTATAGTTCATTACTTTGGGCATATTTCTCCACTGCTAATGTTGGCTAATCAATGCCTTATTACTAGGCAAAGTCGGCTAAGAAGCGTGGTGTGCCATGAATATAGACCAAACAGGTTCACTATTTTTCACGTATACATGCAGTAAGAAGCAAGCGTGGGGTATATATAGCCCCTACTTAGCAGGGGCATATCTGGCAGAGAGGAGCACTTGCGTTTCAGAAGGAATTATAAGAAATATAAACCTACAGCACTATATTGTACTACTTGGTTAAGTTTATTTTGGTTACGTAGCACAAGACCTTTAATCAGCCTTACTTATAAAACATTATATGCTGTATTTATCTATTATAAAATGGCCACAAAAAGGCATAATGTACAGTGGCCGGAACAAGGTACCGAACTCATTCTCAGTGAATTTGAATGCTTCACACAACTAATATATCAGCGTTTAAAAGGTGATAATCGTTTTGGGGGTTTGATGCGCCAAAACAATGATGACATTTCGAGACACGCCACAGTGGAATAACTGTGACTGTCCTCGAGGCAAATTGTGACCATCTGGTTATTTTGATTTGCCGGTCTTGGTAATGTTTGCTGTAATTTACTATGTTTGTTGTAATTGTCTATTACGGCACGTGTAGCACTAGATATGGTTCGTTCACTTGTACTTCTCCGTTTAGACTATATCAAATTGAAGTTTACATATCTCGGTTGAGTCATTTAGAACGAAATGTATTTTCTTGATCTATGTATACCTTCTGCGTCATTTTTCCGTTTAATGATAATACGTTGAGACGATTCCTCTTATGAATGATCAGAATCACATTCACACACTATTTTTCAATTATATAGTCAAACGCCGGGTAGCAAAGAGGTAGTAATGGGGCAAGAAAGGTAGTACCGGCTGCAATTACTACCTCTTTCATTTAAGTTACTAACTGCTTACTAACGTAGGTAGTAAAGAGGTTGCAAAATGTTAGTAATGGTAGCAGCTAGTAACCAATTACTAACGTAGGTAGCAAACAGGTACGAAAAGGTAGTAACGGTCAAAGAAAGGTAGTAACTGCTGCAGTTACTACCTATTTGCTTGCAGTTGCTACCTTTTTACTAACTTTTCTCAAGAGTGTACTTATAAGACCTCGTTCGATTGGGATGTTCCTTTTGCCGGATTGTTATTGTTAATGTTTTTTCGTCGCTTGCCCTACAGTGAAAGTGAACGTGTCCCAATGTTCTTGAGTTCAGCGCTTCAAAAGCGGTGTGCGTTTATTATTATTGTTTGTTATGTGAACACCTTTCAACGAAACATTAGCAATATTGATTGAGTATTTCCATGTGAGTCAGTTCTATTATGCTTGTACTGTTGCGTAAGCACTGCGCATTTGAAGTCTCGGAACGGGATAAAATGCCAACAAAGGGGTTAAGATAATCTGGTTGGAAATAGTTACCCAGTCATATTTTCATTTATTCTTTCTTTTCTAATTGTTTCCCATCAAGGAAAACAAGTTGATTCAGCTTCATTGTTTCCTGGTAAAGAAAATAACATGTCGCCTGAGTTTGGTCACGTGTGCTGTGAGAGTGGAGACCCTGCAGAATACCGTGTTTTTTTGTGAAGTGGCTTGGTCGTAATTCCTTATCCGCACCATGTGGTGATTTTGTTTTTGAGAAAATAAATTGTGAGCGAAGGTCAATATCATATCTTTAAATTGCAATAAATAATGGCAGCGGGATTCCGCGGGATGGCAGAGCCAAACGTGCCTTCTCACTCAGCAAATGAAAAATATATACCAAAACAAGAAAAAGTGCTAGAAAACATCTCGTCAGTATGAACAGCATGGTAGACGAACATTTGTCACCCTGAGGTTTTTATCAGCCACCCCTCGTTGATAGGCCCGCCCATGTGTACACATCTGCTGCGCGTTTAGCCTTCTTCATGGCGGAAGAGCAGATGGTGACCCCTTTATTGCGGCATATTTTGCATAAGGTATATAGTGCGGCACCTTTCATAACTACACACTGGGTAGCACCGTGTACTCGTGCAGAAACAACTTCTTTGTGGTGCTTTGAAAATATATCTTCAAGAATTACAGCTTCACCCTATATATGCACTACAATTGAAGTATAACGCCTTTTTTTTTTCAAAGCAGAGCTCTGAGGTCCCCGTTCCTATTATAATAAAGAGGAACTATATCGGTGCAAGGGCAGCAGCATCTTGTGTGCAGCAGAGGTTCGAGCTAGCATACTGGGCTCGGAACTCTGCGCGATCGCTGAACAGCTCCTATGCAATAAATCACCTTTATACTTCTCTGGGTGGCGTCGCTGTTGCTGGCTGGGATCGGCAAAACCGATAGAGTGGCCAAGGGCAAAATGGAGTGAGTCTGTCGATATAACAAGCCACTGGTGAAGTAACCAGGCTTTATCGCTCCGTCACGCGTGCTGCTCATTGGTCCGAGCTCTAGCGCACGCAGGGCTAGCAGGTGGCCTGCGGCTGGCTTCGCTGGTCGCAACGAATTGTGTCGGTATTTCGCTTGCTTTGCGACGCCTGCAATGCACAGCGTGGTTTGCGTAGCACTCGAGTGCTGTCAGTTTCAGCGGCAATATGTGACGAGTGTTACGTTGATACCAACTTCGAATAGCGAAAAAGAAAAAGTTCAAGCATAGTTGTCAATGCGCCGACATGAAGCCACTACTAAAACTGGCAATAATCGGCAAAGACCTGTTTTTTTTTTCGCCTGTTTAACGTACATAGCAAGAGCGGCAGTCAGACAGGCTATCACACTTGTTGACTTGCAGCCTTGCAGGCACATGTACACAATTTCCGTTCCTTCAGGTATCCCCATTCTCTATACACCAGGCAGCCACACAAAAAATAAATTTAGCCCTATAATTTGTCATCTAGCCAATAGCTTGCTGCGCAGCACGCAAGTGCAAACATCGTGGTTGATTAGTGTCTGCGAGCCCACCGGCGTTAAAATGTAAACCTAAAAGCATATTTTTTCCTGTCTCTTGCAGTGCTGAGCCAACGTGCACACAGCCAGCTTTCGCAGAAGGGAGAGAGGAAGCATGAATGCATACATTGTACAATCCTCTCGATGCGCTGACTCAGCGTGCGTGAAATTTAATATTGGGGCTGCATATAGCTCCGCGCGCGTCATCGTGAAGACCAACAGTCTGTCACATTCCTTAACACAACACTTACCAAGTTCGCCATGCAGCTTCCAGAGTGTTTGCAGACAATAAGCGTTCTAAACATAGCTGCTAGACACTGTCGTATGGAAATGCTATGCCACACATCTGTTGTGCGGCGCAGTGTTTCAATATACGACGGCTGACCGTTAAGTAACACTGACAGCTCCGCAGTCCGTTCACACTTATCTCGGAAGTCCTCACCGGTGACAGTTTCGACAGCGTAAACACATATGCTTCCGGTCAATGAGTTATGGAGTTTCGAAAGCGATGTACGTGCAACAGATGTTTTATTGACCGGCATTTGCTGTTACTTGTTTTTATTTTTACTCTTGAGCCCAAGCACCTGTTGCTCTTATCGTAATTAGTCGAACGTGTCCTCGTTAGAGTGTATGCTAAGAATGAGCAGGCCTGCAATGCTCAGTCCGGCGGAAGAGTTTTAAAGACGATAGTCTTTCTTGGGGACCTTCGACACAAAAATTTTGGTCTGTCCGTCTGTCTGTCTGTCTGTCTGTCTGTCTGTATGTATGTATGTATGTATGTCTGTCTGTCTGTCTGTCTGTCTGTTTGTCTGTCTGTCCGTCTGCCCTTAACGGTACCATAAACGGCACCAAAGTGGCCAAACGATACTCCAAACGGCTGACTCCATCCGCAGCACCCACCAATCTTGCTCAAGACTAAGCGTTCATGCTTGTGCGATTGTCAACTAAAAAGCAATTATTGCGCATGACTGGCACACCATAACAACATGTCAATATTCTGTATGTGTGTCTCTTACTAAAAAAAGGAATACCCAAGTAATTCTAAAGACCGTAGCGTTTATCTCGTTGCGCGGACCATGCAACGTTTGCAAGAAAAGACAAGTGATTCCAACTTTCTGATAAGACTACATGGTGTTGTCCCCTACCCGTCTCCTTGCGTTCTACATCTTATCACCCCCGAGACAGGCGTGCACGCCACGCGCTTCGTTTTTCAAGATAACTGCCAGATAGCGCTCATGTCTCACATGTGACGCGACTTCCACTGCATGCTCGAGGCACTCTTACGCAGTGCCTCCAGAATACCATTCACCAGTTTTCTTGCGCAGAACATCAAATAAACCTTTTTTTCACTCTCTCCAGACGCAAGAATACCGTCTTTCGACAACATTTGCAGTGTAACATGCAGATACGTGGGCAATTTTTTTTAACATTTTGAAATGGCGGTCCTAACGACTACCCTAAGGTAGTCTTGAAAGGTTTAATTAGCCATTATTATACATGTACGTTCACCAATCGTGCGCAGGCGCTGGGGCTGCTGGCCGGGCGAACAGCGGAAGAACAAAATACGAGGATACCAGGAAGTGGTGGGAAAAGAGCTTATCAAGGTGTCCCCTAATATCTGCGCCACGGCGTCTCATCCAAAATTGGAACTTTTTTCTGATGTGTCAACATAGACCGTACGAATGCAATAACCTTCTACTCTAGCGGCTTCAGCTGCCTCAGGAATTTCGCAAGTGGTTTTATTGTTGCTTGTGACAATGACGGTGCACCTACCAAAAAAGGTCGACAATTGCAACTTCTGTAATGCTGACTGGGGTAATCAGCCGCTACATTTCGATAATTGTTAAGATATTTACGTAGTTTCTTATTAAGGCACCTGACTGTCTGATATCGTCTAGGACAGTGAAAAACAATAAACTATCCTTTTTACTGCAAACATAAATGGCTTCTATGCTTTATGGCACACAAATAACAGACTGATTTATATTCAGTCTTCTGTAGGCTATTAAATTTCGCTAATAGACTTCCATATACGCGCATGGAGAAACTGGCGAAAGTTGACGAATTTGAGCAAAACAACGGCTCGAAACATTGTGTCAGCGGTTGCTAACACTATGCGAGAGTTACCGCCGCAAGAAGAGTAGGGGTGCTTTGCTGAGAACTCAGAAACTTTTCTGTGGGCAATATCTTCTCAAAAGAGGAAGCATCACAGAGTTTCCTAAATATACGCTAAAAGGAGCTCTGGCCCCAGTGCCTATGGAAGGTGTAACTGGGAGCTGTAAACAAAGTTTGATTCGCCGCCCGTAAGCACGAATACCAGGCGAATCCGTGTACTACCCATCATTCCCGTAGTCGCTGAATGATTGCAGTGCCAAATCCCCTCTAGGTAATTTTAGGAAACTGTATGGTAGCACCACCTAAACACACTGCTGACTCCGTGGTCAACCAGCACGCAACAGGAGAAAGAAAAAGTTAAGGGTCCTTGCCATACGTGGTGCCCACCTATCACCAACACCAAATCGTTCTCGGTATTCTCCAACAAAATAGAAGACCCAAACAACTAATACTGTCCCAGCATTAGTTGAGCCCACGGCGCTACTCGAATCTCCCGCAGACATTTGTCGGTAGACTCCCTTCGAAACAGGAAGCACACCTGCAGGCTAGTTCATTGTTTTTGTTCTTTTTGTTGCATTTCAATTGTTTCATTGGGATGAGACATTGCGGTTTTACTTTATAAAGAATGTTCAACATTGGACAGTTTAACCCTTAATAGTGCGATAAATGTGTGCCAGCTCGTTTTATATATTTCTGTAACCAATAATTGTTGCTGTAGTATTATATTTACTGTAACCACTTTTCTTAAATATGTTAGATAAGTGATTGTTCGCGAGTTTTTATATATTTTACTCTTTTTTTTACTATTTCCCTCCAGCTACGCTCTCAGATGAGATCGGTAGTACTTGAAATAATAAACTAAAACAAAATATTTTGACCATGGGGGCATGCGACACCTGCTGAGTGCTTGACGTAGTACCAATTTTTTGTTTTTTTATTTCTTTCGTTGAACCAAGAAACTATAGTAGAGAACTATCTGTAGTTCGCATTTTGGGTAAATTACAATGACTGCGCGAAGGGTTACTACAGAGCATGGACAACTTACGCTAAATAGTAAAGTGACAGTTTACTTAGTCACTCGCTTTAATCGCAGGCATCCTGCAGCTTCAAAAAGTTCTGTTCCACTTCGCAGGGCTAATAGTACAGTGGCGGCCTTCCTATTTATCATGTACTACATGTACACTAGAGTATTTGTTTCATTCAATAACGGCGGCTCGCGAAGTGTCAACGGTGCTGAAAAGCAATACTGCAAGGAGTACGAATTTGGGACTTCGTGGGTACTAGCAGCGCAACTGATATTGCCAGTATCTTTTCGAAAGCTAAGCTATGCGTTGCAGCGCTATCAAAGCTGCAGCTTGATCCCTGGTCACTATGGCAACGAAAGCCTCGCCTCCACGCCATCACCACGGCGCTTAATAAGAGTCGGAGAGCATGGGTTGCTGCAGGGATGGCCGTGACAGGATGGAGACTGAAGAAAACAGCTGCGCTGGGACAAGAGTGCCGATGCACTAGACAGCGAAGGAAAAATAAACGCCTAATCAAGACGTTGCCCATTAGATGAAGTGAGTGCACCACGTTGAACAGTGTCCTTTCTGTCGTCTTATGGGGCCTCGCAGGAAATTGTGTACGTGAGGTGTTTTTTTGTGTCCCCTATGCGACACGCGTCCGGTATAAACCTTAGAAAGGGCCTTCGGGGGCCCCTCAAGCTTTTGTCAAGTGTGGGCAGCTTCGTAGCTCGGTAATTCGTTAGCAACTCCACCTCACAACTACTCAAAATAATTGGTCTATTTTCACGCGGGCTCACTGAGAACATGCAATCTTTTTAGGCTAGTGCTTCGATACCTGGCATCAGTGTTGTACACGTTCCTATAGAACTGGAACGAAAGTTGGTTTCTTGTTTCTTCCCATATTTGGAACGACTTATCGTAACACTTTCATATTGCTAAATAAACTCGTTACAGTTACGCTTCGATAACTGGATCGTGTACATACATTATTGTTACATTTCAATTTTTGATTCAAACACAATGCTGGATAACTGTGAGGCCAAATAAAGCGAACAATTTTGTGTTCCTTTCGCGCTACGTACATTTTACAAATTTAACATTGGTGGCGGCAGGTTATAAGTAAACAACTAGTGTGCGAGGAAACAATCCTAGACAAACTAATGGGAGGCCGCCGGGAAGACTACAAATAAGTCTAACGGCAGCTTCAGTGCTCGTTCATTACAAGTGCAACACATATGACTCTACATCAGTCTTCAAATGCGCAGTGAAGATACTAGAGTTCACTCTGAAAACTTCAGAGGGTATCGCACGAGCAATAAGGCTTTTCGAACAGTTCTTTTACTCTCGCAAAGCAACTGACCGAGTGAAATTCACTTCCGCTCAATTTGAAAGGGGAGAGCGAACTAACCACTTCATGCTCTACTTGTTCCTGACAGAGTGGAATGCCTTTATACTCTTCAGGCATGAGGGAGTAAAAATGATTATACTCCTGTTTCTGATCTAGAAACTGATGCGCCGGCACATGGCGAGTGATTCGAACTACTTATTAGCCACACATATATAGATTAAAAAAGTACTGCATTTGTCGGCTTTGGCGCTATAGAGGTGATGAAAGGACCACTCACCAGTATTAACAATTTTGAGTTGACAAACGCAATGCGTAGATGAGGTATTCATGATCACGCCTGCAAAAAATTTGCAACGCTACGCACCACGGAAATGCGTCAAATTTCAAGATAAACGCTGCTCCCTTTCTTTTTGTCGGTGCGTGCCTAAAGAGCGAGGGCACGACGTGCGCGTATGAATGTCCCTACGTACACGGCAATGCAGTGACTTTGGTCATCTACGTATAGGCGACTATGCTCGAACGTTGCCAACAGTGACATGTGACATGATGAAAATTACTTAAGAGAACATGCGTAGTTTATGTATGTGTTGCTTGAAGGAATTAATATTATCTAGATAAATAATGAGACGCATTAAGGGAATGTGAGCGTTCTTTTATTTTCATTGTTTAACCATGAATTGCAACAAGATGCTGGTTTAATGTGGCGGCGTTTCGTATGCGTTCATGTCCCCACAATTCCGCAGTCAGTGCATCGAGCAGACGACAGCCGTGAAACGCTCCTACGCGTTTGCGCACTCATCCATGCTACTGCGTCTAATCCAGCGTTTCCAAATCATCCCGCAGAAATAGGCATTACACTTCAAAACAACGCTGAACAACAAAAAAAAAAGAAAAACATTGGAGACCCTCAAGCTTCGCCTTTAAAAGTTGAACGCGATAGCGAAATACGGCCCCTAGGGCGCCCTTCAACCCCAAAGTGCACACTTGTAATACGTTTTATTACATACATACACACACGCATACACAAACACGCACACAGCAGATTTTACCAACGCGCGCGCACGATTGGTACAAACAGGTTTTTGATCTAAAGCAAGAGTCGCATCACCTCCAAGGCACACACCGCGCACTTCCTATCTCGGAGGCCATAAATAGTTTGACAATGCCTCACAGAAGGCAGCGCATTATCTGGCGTTTGCTGTTTGCTTGATCAACGCCTCTGTAAAGGCATGATGCCGCGCCGTGGTCGTCTGGTGCCTAAGGTTCTCGGATTCTGACCCGCCGGTTGAGGGATCGAATTCCGGCTGCGGTGGCTGCAATCTCAATGGAGGCGAAAAATTTGTGCGCCCATGTTCTCGTATTTGGGTGCAGGTTAAAAAATCCCAGGTGATCAAAATTCCCAGAGTTCTCCACAACGGTTCCATCATAATTACATGGTGGTTTTGGGACCTTAAATCCCACAAGTCAATGGAAAGGCATGATATGTAGTCCGCTCGATGGACATAGTTGTCCATAATTAAAGCTGTTTGAAAATTTTGTGCGTTTATAGCGGTGATGGCTGCACTATCCCGGCCTTTTTGAAATGTAGTTGGAGGCCTGTCAAACGCTCCTATTGGTCGCCGAACGGGCTCCTTTTTGTCGTGACACTTTTCCAACAATATACGTTAAAGGGGCCCTTAAACATTTTTTAGGTAACCATAATATCAACTGACTAGAAGAGCTTATTGCCTCACAAATTCAACGCCGCAAAAATTTTCAGAATCTGTTCAGTGCTAGTGGATTTACAGAGGTTTGTCGCATGCTACAATTGCTCTCTCACTTCTCTCGTCCCGACAAAAGCACTGGAAGCTAAGCACGGAGGGGTGGCAAGGCCAAAGAAACTATATCACCCGCGCCTTCTGACATTGAGAACTTCTTAAACGCGATAGCGTTAAAGAGCTTGTGTCGCAGAAAAGCCACCGCTGGCGTCGGCCCAGTTTGTTGTGAGAGAAACATCGTCTGTGCGTCTCGGACCAGAAAATCAAGTAACTATGATAGTCGCGGGCGGAAGGCCGCTACTTGTCCACACGTTCGCGCGCAATCGCACTAAAAAAGTCGCGCATTTCAGGAAAAAATAGTGCTCAAGGTCACGAGGCGCGGTAGTTTCTATGCCCTGCCACCCTCCCTGTTTTAGATGCGGAGCATCTAATACTCGAGGCTTGTAGCGCGGCGCCGTCCGCAAGCTTCCTCCTCCTTCTTCCACCATCTGTGCATCCCTTCCTCCTCTACACACCGCGCGCTTCACTCCTCCACCATCTGTGCACCCTTCCTCCTCTACACACCGCGTGCGCTTCTCCTCTTCACGAACATTCGCTAGCTGTATCGGCAGCTGACGCGCGCGCATGCGCCGTCGTGCTTCGAGAACATCGGCAGCTGACGCGCGCGCATGCTCCGTTGCGCATTTCCCCCTTCTCGAACATTCGACAGCTGACAGTGCATGCGCCGTCGCGCTGTATATATACTCAAGGTCGGTGCTCGCTCGCTCAGTTGCCGCTCGTCGGTTGGTTTGTACGGCGCGTCGACGTCCGAGGTCGCAATGATCGACGTTCCTTCGACCAGCGCCGGCCAAAGAGTTTGCGGAACCGCAACCAAGTCGTCGTCCGAAGACAAGGCAGCGCGGAGAAGAGCTCGCGACGCCGAACGTAAACGTCGGCGTCGAGCGGAAGATGCTCAACTTAGAGAACGTGAAGCCGCTGAGAGACGTCAGCGTCGAGCAGCAGCACCGGATTCGGCCGCTTTGAAACATAGGCGTCGACAAGAGGACCCGGACTTTCGAAAACGGGAAGCCGAGTGCAAGCGTCGGCGACGAGAGGCCGATCCCGATGCTGCCCGCGAGCGCAAGCGCGCGGAGGTATCGGCGTGGCGCGCCAAGCAGTACGCCACGCCCAACGCTCGCTTCAAGCGCGACTTCTTCGACCGAAGCTTCGGCCACACCTGCAAGGTGTGTGATCGTCTTTGGTTCGATAACAACTTAACTCGGATCGGCAACATTCAGAACAACTCCAAAGCGTTGTCGGTTCTTTGCGATACGTTTGGAAAGGGCACCGACTATGCCGACTACGTCGTGTGTGCTACGTGCAAGCAGTCGTTGATTGCCGGTCGAGCTCCGCATCCTCCTCAGTGTTCCCCCGAGAGAAGCTGCGGGCAATTTTTTTCTTCCAGCACTTTCGTTTGAACGAGAAAAGAGATAATGTAATGAAGAAAAGAAAGAGAGAAGAGCTAATGCTATTGCAGCATGTGACAAACCTTTGTAACTCCATTCGCACTGAAGGGATTCTTAAAGTTTTTGCGGTATTGAATTCGCGAGACAATGAGCTTTTCTAGTGAATTTGTTACTTGAAAAAGTGTTCAAGGGCCCCTTTAACGCATTTTGTTCGACAGGTGGCACAACGAAGACGAGCCCATTCCGTTTTAATAGCAAGCGCTGGTCCAATCTACTGTGTGGGTGTTTGTGTGCGTGCGTGTGTATGTAACAAAACGTATGAATAAGTATGCTGTTAGTGGTTGAAGGGTGCACAAGGGGCCGGATTTCGCCATTGCGTTCAACTCTTAAAGGGCCACTCACCAGGCCCCATACCCAATCTTAGTTAGACAGTGGGAGTTGTTAGGTGTCCAATGAGGAACATTTTGCTACGAAAATGTTTTGAATGGGTGCATCACGAGAGAAGAAAATGGGTTTTTCGATGGGGTGCGAAATGAGGATAAAAAGAGGCGAGCTCGAAACCCTTGCTGCTCCTCCGCATAGCCTTCGCAAGCCAAATCTCTTCCCCACTCTCTCCGGCATCCGACCAATTGTCACGTGCCCAAACAAGTCCAACCCCCGAACACGCGAGCGGCGTCCTAACGCGATAGCGTTAGAGAGCACGTGTCACAGAAATTCCACCGTCGGCGTCGCCCCCGTAGGTTGTGAGCGAAAACTCGTCCTTGAGCGAAAAAGCTCGTTACAGAGATCTTCATGGGAGGCCGCTACTTGTCTACGGGTGCGCGCGAGATCACACTGAGAAAGCCGCGCATTAGAAAAGAAAAAAGAAAAATTGGGGGATTCCTAAGCTTAGCCTTCAAAGGGCCACTCACTAGGTTTGCCAATTTCGAGCTGACAAGAGAAATGCGTGACATCATTCTGGCCCTCTGCTTGCTTCGCTCAACGGTCCAGCGGTTTCGGTTTATCGTTCATTCTGGGTGGAATCTAATGCACCACCATAATGACCATAGCCTGCTTTTTCAAAAGTCGGAAGCCGAACTGAGCTGCTGGCATAACAAACTTCAGTTCCCCATTTGATATAACCCCATAACTTCTCTAAATAAACGTCTACTTTTTACCTCTTTAATACTATCGTTAACGATGTTTTTAACAATTCTAAGATACCTGCAGGTACAGAAAAAGCGCTGCTAAAGCATTTAGGAAATAAAGAATTTTCTAATTGTCGGGAATTTCGAAGCATATCTCTTTTGGTTTATTGTCCACATGAGCAAATACGACCACTCACAGAACCCAAACTGAAAGAAACGGCTCATAATCGAGCGGTAGAGCAAACCCGCCGTGAGGATCAAAGCTGGGCCCAGACGTACAGTTTGATCACCCTCTACTCATCTTTCGCAAAATCACATCGAAATACCAAAATGACAGAAGCCGATACCACTTAACCCATACAAAGCTGGAACGCGCGCAAGAGGTAGCATTTGGCATACTACGAGCGAGATAGCGCCCAACACAAGGCCAACTTGGCCGTTACAACTCGGACATAAATCCACAATGCCCACACTGCAATGATTTGTTGGTATTTATGTATTTCATAAATTGTTGTTTATTACCTTCAGCATCTGGAAAGAACACCCTTAAATGCATACCTCACTAGGTAGATTCAATGTTCAATTTTTTAATACTAAGTAATAACAAATATTTCCACTGAGACTTAACACGGACTTTGAAATGCAAATGCCATGGCCGCAACCTTACCTGTGAGCTTCGGAATAGCAGCCCACCACCTTAGCCTCTGATTTATCAGTACGGGCCGCAGAGATGTCGGACAGACGGAGTACCTTCATAGACAATAAAGAAAAAGGTTTTCACTTATTTCCTCCCTAAGACGTCATAGTTAAAACAAGAAAAAAAATAACCAGTGCTTACTAGATTTAATGAGCCCTTCAACTACATCTTGAGAGCACTCGATGCGCAGATGGCAAATACCAACACACCCAGCAACAAGCTTTTTCTGCCAAGCACAGCGCTTGTGGTGGTTCATAGCAAGCTCACATTTAGTTACAATGTTTTTCGACTTACCTAACTCGCTATGGCAACTTATAGGTATCTAAATCACCCAAATCTTAAAAATTTAACGTAGAAATATGCATGGAAATACTGAGCCTAATCTTTTCAGAGTTTGTTGTCCAAGATTTATTTGTTTTAATTTTTTGTCTCGTAATAGATGGAAGTCAATGTGTCACGAGACGTAATAAAGGTAAACGTCAGGGTTCTGGTCATTCTCTCTTTACAATGTACTGGGTTTTCGCATTTGAATTTCTTTTCATTAGAGCAGAAATTACTAGCTCCTAAAGGCGTTGTGAAGTACTGCCTTTCAATGAGAGACCATTTCAGTTGCCACATATGGCTGTTTCGAGGACACCAGGGTACTTCGACCCCCTAATTGTGAGAAGGCCAGTATCTATTCAAAAATGAATACGTCCTACGTGCGAATATTACGTGCATTTTGGTAGATAACGGTGCACAGCTGGCAATAGTTTTTTGTTTCAACGTCCCATTCAACTAACGCCTGTGTTTGTGACCACTGTACAGTTTCTGGTTGACGAACAGAGCAGGCTTTTACATTTTATGCTTTTTTCTACACTGAACGGTCAGAACTAATTTTCGTCGCCTCAGCATGATGCCAGTCGCTACTATATTGAAGAAGAAAATGATGCCCCCAGTGTTGTCGTCGCCTTAATAACTGCTCTATACAGAGGATGCGACTAGACGGAATCTCATATCCGTCTGACGAGGACACAGCAACAAGAGCAGGAGAAAGATATTGCGTTTGCTCATAGGAAACGTGTCACCACTGGGACACTGTCCGAGCGAGATTATCAGGAGTTGTTGTTACATTGTATCTCCGCCAGAGAAAGTGGCGACGACAACCGCCTACACGTAAATGCCGCTAGGTTCGCCAGCAAGCATCGCGTCTCTACGCTGCATTTTGAGTGAACGCCGACACACTGTCCTTTCAATCGGTATTTGTAATCATGTTACTAAGGAGAGTATGCCGAGGGTTCAGCTAGTAATGGTGCTAAACAATGTA
>NW_023612517.1:0-62346 GCF_013339725.1 Rhipicephalus microplus
AGCGCACAAAACAAAGCGTGGAGAATTATTTCCTCTTGTCGACATTCTGATGATAAACACAGCCAAGTATCACAGACAAGCATTCTTGTGCCACCAAAACACTCTCATGAACCATTTCAAGCATTACCTGGAAACTCAAAATGAAAAATTGAGCCCCTTTTGTTTGCAAGACATAAGTACTATGCGAAAAACTGTCCAATGGGCATGATGCTTTACATGCAAGCATATAACAAGACGTTTTGAAAGGTTCAGATGGAAGCGCACAAAACAAAGCGTGAAGAATTATTTCCTCTTGTCCACCTTCTGAGTGATAAACACAGCCAAGTATCACAGACAAGCATTCTTGTGCCACAAAAACACTCTAATGAACCATTTCAAGCAATACGTGGAAACTCAAAATGAAAAATTGAGCCCCTTTTGTTTGCAAGACATGAGTACCATTGCGAATAGCTGTCCAATGGGCATGATGCTGTACATGCAAGCATATAACAAGACGTTTTGAAATGTTCAGATGGAAGCGCACAAAAGAAAGCGTGGAGAATTATTTTCTCTTGTCACCTTCTGAGTGATAAACACAGCCAAGTATCACAGACAAGCATTCTTGTGCCACAAAAACACTCTCATGAACCATTTTAAGCAATACATGGAAACTCAAAATGAAAAATTGAGCCCCTTTTATTTGCAAGACAAGAGTACTGTTACAAATAGCTGACCAATTGGGATGATGCTATACATGCAAGCATACAACAAGCCGTTTTGAAAGGTTCAGTCAAAAGTGCACAAAACAAATCGTGGAGAAATATTTGCTAATGTACACCTTCTCTGTGATAGCCCAGCCAAGTATCACGAAGAGGAAAACTTGTGCCACTAAACACTCTCGCCAACCTTTTCAAGTAATGCATGGAAGCTCAAAACAACAACTTGAGCAACTCTTGTTTGCAAGACATGAGTATCGTGACCATTAGCTGTTGAGTTGGAATGATGTGATATATGAATGCGTACAACAAGAAGTTTTCAAAGGTTCAGATGAAAGCACACGAAACAAAATCTTGAGAACTATTTGCTCCTATTTAGCTTTTGAGCAATAAACACAGCCAAGTACATTTACGAGCAAGCAAGCTTGTGCCACCCAAACACTTATTCAACTATTTAAAGTAATGTGTTGAAAGTTAAACCTGTATATTTGAATCAATTTTGTTGTAAGACAGGAGTAGCATTAGAAATACTTAGTTGGCCAGTGGTGAAGATACATTGATGCAGACGTACAATAAGCCGTTTTCAAAGGCTCAGATGGAAGCACACCAAACGAAATTTTATAATTATTTGCTCTTATTCTGATTCTGAGGAATAAACACAGTCAAGTACCGTTCACAAGTGAGCAAGCTTGTGCGAAGCCAACCAAACTCTCAGATCGACCGTTTTGAGCAGTGCATGGAAAATTGATCTGAATATTGGATGTAGTTTTCTTTTCAACAATACCAGTATTGCAAACCTTTTTAATGTGTTTGTATGTAATATTTTGTACTTGTACACATTTAACACTTAATCGATATTTTTCATTGTGTGTGTTTTAGACCAGAGAGCGCAATTGCTATGTCATAACAGAGACGCCTTGCCTCTCGACTGTGTCTTGTGCTTTTTTTCCTCGAGGTCCAAGCTTCGTAGAGCTCATTCGCACTCTTCCTTGGCAGTCCTGCATGGCCCTTTGTGCTTTGTGCCTTGGTTCAATGACAGAGCACGTGAGCGCGGCTGGTTATATCTCTCCTGAATATAAGGATTAATTGTCTTTTATCTTCTTGTGTATGTTCATTATAATAGAAAATTACTCACTCACTATTTTCTGTTAGAGATTTCTCATAGAAAGATTATTCATTGCACAAATACAACATTTAAAATATTCTTTTTTTCAAGGTTTAGTCCTTCACCATTCCCCATTATACTACACGATAACCCGTACAACGAAGAATTCCACAAGCCCAGGTCAAATTCTGATTTATTTTATGTATTTTGAGCACCCATGCTTCAGAGAGTATACTACAGTGATTTTGTCTATTTAATGAGGAATTAGTGCACGTACAAGTGCGCAATTTTAATATATGACGAAGTTGCATACAGGTAACGCCACATATATATGAGGCCCCACACATGTAACGCGCAGCAGCCTTGAAGACTGAACTGTTTATATATCGAAACGAAAATAGAAAAAAAGGACTTAATTTCGTAGCCTAAAGATGCCGTGAAGGGCATGCCTGTTTATTTCTGCGCACTCCTTGGTTTCGACGACGCCAAGTTTGATGTTGCTGAGCCTTTAAGAAGTCATAACTCCATGCAAAGAAGCACACCAGAGCTTTATTTCTTCTGCCGGCGTTTGAATCTGGTGTAAATAAACAATTTTACTCAGTACGTTTTCCGGCTTCAATGATCTCAATAAAGTGCAGGTTGCTGACAGCGAAGTGTTGTGAATATCAAGTAATCGTCCCTTGTTTCATACATGATTCACTATAGAGCCTTTAGCTGCATCATCTACAGAATGTGGTCATCATTAGGCAGCTATAGCTAAGGCACAGTTTTGCAAACGAACATAGGAATATAGTTCCAATCATCCCATACAGATTTCCTATTCTGTTTTTTTTCTCGCTCAATTTCATAGTTCGGTTTGTACGCATTGCTGACTGATTTTCGCTGGCACATGGTAGGTGGCATTGCCAGCGTTATGCACGCAGCCTAAAGGAGAGGGCCACTGCAAAATCCACTGCAAAGCATAGAGTGAAGAAATGGTACTAAGGCATGCACAGGTGTACTGCAGAATGAAGCAGTAGCGTCTGCATTCTTGTTGATATAGCGGTATCCTATCTTTCTTTCTGCTCGTAAACATTTTCGGGTAACATTGCAAGGAAACGTAACAGTTCCTGAAAGAGAGAATGTGTACGCCTTTCCCTATATGCGTTTTTTGTATGTTTTGCTTACATTGTGTCGCTACTGCCAGCGGAATTTAATGGGGCGGGAAGCGCGAAGAGCCTAAAGCGGTGCCTGTTTCAAGCGAAGTTTGGCATGGAAGGCGAGTGCAAATACGACGCTAGAGTGCGATGTCACGGCAGCGCGCACATTTTGTTGTGCAATATACCACAGAGGTGGATGGCATTGGAAAGAAAATGCGTACTTAATTAATTTAATGGATGGGTGAGGACAAAAATTGAATTGGTGGGTGAGGAGGCTGAAAAAAGACGTCTACATGCTGGGATACCAGTTTTTAGCCTTGTCAAGCTAAGCCCCGGAACCATCATTGTCGCAAAGAAGCGTGATTTGCTTCGAGCACACGTTTTATTGTACCGTTTGCTGGTTGATGCTACTTATAAAACTAGAGAATAAAACGCAGAGCAGCATTCCAAGTGGGTGGGCAATGGCGGCCCCAACTTCCGCATATCTAAACTTTCCGCGCGTTTTAGGTTGCGAGGACAGAAAGGGAACCTATGCCACTAAATGGTCGTTCTAGGTTGTTTCATGAAAAGCGATATGCTTGTCTAGACCGTTATACATGCTAAGGGGCATTTAGACAGCTCAATAAGAAAAACTGAAGATATAAAAAAATTGGCAGATCCCACGTACCTTGGAAATCGACGTTATGTAGAACATGCGGCGGGAAAGTGACTGTGTTGTAATTTGTTAAGTGACACGACATGAAATGACCCGAATATACGTGTATATGTAGCACGGACAGATATTTCTAAGAGTTGCGGATGTTTAGAGTACTAGTTCTTTGCACGTGTGCAACGATGCCATCAGGAACTTGAGTATTAGCAACACGAGAAGCGATAAGCTGATATGAAGTGCTAGTGCTCGCGAGGATTGTAGCCCCGGAAGCTGTCATAGAAATCAACTTCAGCGCATGGCACCTAACTACTATTTTCAGGTTAACCCGGAGTGGCGGCTGAATGATAGGGGTACATTTGTAATTCTTATGAACTTGAATAGCCAGTACTGCAACCACAACTGACGTTTCACGAACATCAGGGTCAACTTGAAAAAAAGTTCTAGACTTGGTCTGGCTCAGTGCTAGAATGCGTGATTGCCACGCAGAATACATGCTTGGGTTTGATTCATGATGGGACATTGACATTTTTTTCTTTGCACTCTTCCGGTAAAATCTGCCGTCGTAAGGTTTTTTTAGCCCCTAGGATTTGAAATCGCCCATGTTTGTTATCGTCCTTTCTGGGTAGATACTAAGTGTAAATCACCTGTGGCACTTATCCGCATAACAGTGTCACTGTTTGACTGAAAGTGTTTGACGACGCGCGCGACGAAATCGTGACATTATTTATGCTTTGCCTAGCATGTCTTCATTGTCGCACCATCTTACCCTCCAATACTAGTTTTGGTTCACGCCAAGTTATTAAGGTGGTGGTCACGAGAGCATCTAGACGTAAGTGACTAGATAGATACATAGATAGATTGATAAATACATAGATGAACACCAAAAGTACTTGTAGTTAACAAAAATGCTTCGCATTTAAAATCTCAGTAGCACGTACAATGGAAATTTATGGCTGACCCATGAAGTAAACCTAGTGCACAAGAACTCGCTTATTACCTTGTTTAGCACTACGGGGTGAGAGCACGAAGCAAGAAGAAAAAGAAGGTGAACTCCACAACTAGTGCTCTTTGGCAGTAGTAATCAGTATGACACAAAGAGAATTCATTGTTCCTTGGCAGTTGTTGATATTTCCTTCAGGTAGAGTAGACCGCACTTAAAAAAATAGGCCCTTTAACCCCCCACCAAAAAATATAGTAATTTGAAGCAGACAATAACTGTAGTGACTAATAACTGTCGGACCGTTATTATTGGACTTCTACTTCTTTACTACGTACATTAGAAAATTGTTAATAGCTGTCAACGCCCTAATATGTACGACTGTAGTAACAAGCAAGAAACGTCGAAAATGTGTCTCGAGCCATTGCCACCTAGATAATTTCAGGCCTGTTCGCTGTGTCTTCAACAGGCTCTGACGTCAATCCGTTTTGACTAGTGTGTTTGGCTCTAAAGACGTGCCTACGCTTGCTCTCGTCGCTTGATAGACATAGATTGCAAAGCCCGACGAACGTTTTTGTGGCGTGCTGGTGTGCTTGTTGGCGACTTGAGAAAACAGTTTTTTTCTTTGTTCGGGAACTGCAGGGTGTATAAGTGATGCGTTTTGTGCACTGGATATTCGCAACCTGTACGGCTACAGGTCCGCACGGTTGCGCGATGCTGCGTGGCGAATTGTCACGTCAAAGGGACCGAAACAGTTAGTGTTCTCGTTTCCTAAAGACAACCGAAGAACAAAATGGGAGCGTGTTGTTCATCAAGCTGACGTCGACATCCGTTTTCTGCGTGACCCGAAGGTACACACGTCAGTCCATACCACATATTTCTAAGTGATTCCAATGTCCTCATCTTTAGCATGTTTCGTTCTTCCTCTAAAATAGAAGTGTCATGTGGGCTTCTGACTTGTTGGCGTAAGTGATGACATTAAAATAGCAAACACGTGTGACACTACGTTTTCAGATAGGCATAGTTATTTCAAAATAAATATTTTGCTATTGGCGATTACCATCGCAGACTTGTTGTATTACCTCTGTTACTTGGTTGAGAAAAATGGAAAGAATGCTGTTTCAATACCTCTAGTGCTTGTTTTCTGCATAATATTTTCTTGCCAGAGTTCTTACGACTTTATTGCTGTATTATTGTGCCCAGCACCGTGGCCTAGTATGTTTTCTTGGAATTAAGATGCGTGTAGCACTTACGGTAAAGGGCTTTCTTAATTGATTTACAGGCGTGTGAATTCTATTTCAAGCTAGAATAGTCCGAAACCACTACCAAAATATACTGATCCACAAACCGGCAGTTCAAGTTCAGTAGAAGCACCTTCGGGGGCTACATCGTTTAATACAAACCCACTATCAAGGTTTTTTCCTAGGCACTAAGTCATATAACCAACCAGCACCACTGCGAGAAAGGCCAGATCCAAAGAAGAAAAAACCACCGTTTGTGTCAGTCACAAGAAAAATTTTGTAAAACGACAGATTTTGTTTTCTGTTCCAACGGTCATAATCTTGATATTGTGCTGAATACCGTACTTGTGACTCAGCACACAATATACTAGTTAACTACGCCCCACCACGGTGGTCTAACGTACTCAGCTGCTCAGCCGCAGGTTGCGGGATCACATTCCGGCCGCGGTGGCTGCATTTCCGATGGAGGCGGAAATGTCGTAGGCCCGTGTGCTCAGATTTGGGTGCACGTTAAAAAACCCCCGATGGTCAAAATTTCCGGAGTCCTCCCCTACGGCGTCTTATAATTATATGGTGGTTTTGGGACGGGAAACCCCACAAACATCAATCTACTAGTTAACTACCTGTCTACAATGACAGATTTTTGGAAGAGTACAACTAAGACTGCAGAAACGTTGCAAATGAGTAGCAACAATTTTTTGCATTGCCTAGATAATGTGCGTGTGTGTGGAGGAGGGCGGTAAATAAATAAAAATGAAAAACATTTACCTTGTTTATTTCGTCACTTGGATGGTCCATAAAATTTTGCTTTTATAGATTTTATAGGTCAACAGCGTACAATCTTTTCGTAGATGAAATAGCTCACAGGTTGGTCTCCACGCGCTCTCAAGCGCAATACATTACTTAAACCAGCGTTCCTTTTTGACCCAAAAGGCAGAAAGGCAGAATAAAGCTGTTAAGCATGTGAAATTTGCCGCGAACGCTTTCTCTTTCAACGGGAGACTATGGTGGCAATGAATTCACAGCCTCCTGTACGCGCAAACGCTCGAGCGAAGCGAGTGACGTCATGGTGGCACTGGGCAGGTGTCACAGAACAAGCGCTCAAAAAGGGCGCCAAATTCTCGCGACGAAACGCCAGAGTGACGCCACGAGGTCAAAAAGAAAAGAAAAAAAAAGAAAACAAGCTCCCCAGGGCACGCTCCCTCTCCCCTCGAAAATGTAGATTCGTCGACGAACCTCCTCACCCCACTTCAGCGGCCGAGCAAGCACTCGAAATTTCTAGATGGAAAGGGGCGTGGTGACGCCGGGTTGAGTCATCCGTCGCAGAAGGCCCTCGTATCCTGTCGACCTTTCCCCCAGCCTTCGCTGCGCATCGCGCCGACGAAATGATGAGAACCTTCTGGAATCTCGCGCGGAAGGTATTTATACGAGCAGCCGAGACAAAAGATCAGGAGAAGACGGAAGTTAGTGCCAGAGCGCGTAGGGACTCCGCCGTGTAGTCGGCGAAGGTTTTGTCCGTACAGACAAAGCAGGAGAAGAAGATGATTTCCACCTGAGGGGTGACGACTCGAGCTACAGGCAAGAGTGTGTGTTTACCGCTATCGAGCGAAGATGCGTGGCAACAGCTGCGTGTGTGAAGCCGACGTGTTTCCGGCGAAGAATTTTGAAGCTTTGAGAGTGGCCAATTGAAGACGCGTGGTTTCCTGGAAGAGAAATTTCGGCGAGGTTTCCTGGAAGAGAAACTTCGAGGGCCGCGGAACGACAACAACGCTGGACTTTGAGTGAGTGGTTCTCGAAAGAGTATCATCTAGACTTTTGTTCCAAGAACTTTGGACTGAATAGGTTTTCTATCTCTTTAGTCTTTAAGTGTCTTGGTTGTTCAATGCATGCGACTGCATTGTAGTGCGTATTGTTGTCTGTGTCCGTTGTTTGGAGTGTGGCTCATTGTACTGTGTAGTACGTTGTTTGGTGGGCGACATATTCTATTGAACTATTGTGGAGTTTGCATACTTGTGTATTGTTTTGATCTGCCATTATTGAGAATAGAATTCTGTTTTGTTTATCAACTCTCGGCTCTGACTTGTTCTTTGGGCCACAGCCGGCGTCCGCTGGCGCGCCAAAAAGGACCACTTCTAAATTGTCCACGCTTTCGTGGTGCGGTTCGGGGGGCCGATACTTCGGCCCTTGGAATTAGCCCGGCGGTCACCTCCCTAATTAACGGAACCTGTGTGACAGCAGGCTTGATAACATTCTTTTAGGTGGCGTTGCTTCAGCGGTCATATAGGCATGAGTATAAAGTTTGGATGTTGTAGGTAGCCAGCGGATCTAGCCTTGCATAATTTGTAGGCAATTGTCTCGCCCGGTTTCTTCTTTGCTAATGCTATCCAATGTTCTTTGTTTGTTTTTAACTAAGCACGAGCAGGCTCATAAAATATCGTGCATAGCGTGACGTAATCCTGCATAAGCCGGTGGCCTCTTTGCTATTTCACATGCAGTATTGGGCTGTCGCCTAACTCGCTGTACCATACCCCAAACATAATTGTCACTTATCACCAGTCACGTGCGACGTCTGTAGCATTCAAAAATTTCAAAAGAAGTCACGACACCTGTTTCCTGAAGACCACGCGGAAGCACAATATCAGTCACGTTGTCACATGACGAGCCTAAACGTTGCAGTTCCTCAAATAAACCTTAAAGTTCCCTCTTAAGCTCACGACACTCAAGTCAATATTGTTCTATATCACCATTTTCCTTGCACTTCGGGCACAAGGGCATCGCGGAGAGTCTGATCTTGTGAAGCCATGCTGGTGTACACGCTGAGCCCGTTCGGATGGGATGAAGCAAGAAGGCCTCTTCCCTTCATAGCCCTTTTGTCACACATGGCTGGTGAGGCGTGGGCCATAACGAGTTAAAATGCTTATTTACAGCTCCTCGTAAGATACGCTGATTGTCTTTGGGAGCCTTCTTCGTTGTTGTAAGCTCCAGAGCACTCCGGGCAAGTATGTCAGCCGCCTCATTACCCACTATACTCACATGTAATACAACCAATTCAAACTTTTTGCTTATACATATGCCTGCAGGTCTTTAAGGGTTCGCAGTGATCTTCGACTGCCTCTATCCAAAAACAATCCATGTTTTAGCCGCTGCAAAGTGGGCTTACTGTCTGAAAACAGCACGACTTGTGGCTGCCTACAAAACTTCAGTTTCTTGAGGGCTCCCTGAATTGCCATGTTTTCACATGCTGTAAATAAAACAACGCACTCAAGTCGCGCTGCCCAGAATGCTTTTACACTCCTAATCTTGTTCCTCATAGGTTCCAGATAAAGCATTCGTTAACCGGAACAGAAGCAGTTGTTATGTTGATCAGAGTGGTTTGGCGAGGGTTATCTGGAACAGAAGCAGTTTTTAATGCCGATAATCCTTCTTGGAGACCTTCGACGCAAAAATTTTGATCTGTCTGTCCAGTTTTCTGTTTGTCCACCACTAACGGTTCTAGGCACTCTAAATGGCACCAGGGGATACCCCAAACGGCCGTCCCCATCCGCAGCGCCCACCAATGTTGCTCAAGATTGAGCGATCCTATTTGTGCAATCGGCGATTGACATGCAATTATCGCTCATATCTGAGGCATCAGAAGAACACGTCTATGTTCTGTATGTGCGTGTTTTATTAGAAAAAGCGTACATTTTTTTATTCTAATGACCATAGCGTTTATCACGTGGCGGTTTCCATGCAACGCTAGCACGAAAAGGGAAGTGTTTCCAACGCTTTGCTACGACGACACGGTGGTGGCACCTACCCGTCGCCTTGCGTTCTACACCCTATAACCTTTGAGACGGGCGCGCACAGCCGTTTCAGAGCCGCACGTTTCGCTTTCCAAGATAACTGCCAGATACCGCTCATGTTTCACGCATGAAGTGACTTGGTGCGCTCGTTCGCCTTCGCTGCACGCTCGAGCACTCTAACGCAGCGCCTCCAGAATACTATTGAGCGATATTCTCGCGCAGAACAACCAATAATGTTAGTTCAATCTCTTCACACTCAAGAATACCGTCTTTCTACGACATTTTCAGATTACATGCAAATACGGGGCAAATTGTTTCTTTAGCTTTTATTTACCTAAGTGGAAACCCGATGTATGCCATAGAGAGCAGCAATTGTTCCAGTTACCAGGTGGCGTGCTTTTATGGTTGTTTCACTTACGGCGGCAAAGCGACGCCGTATCTGCATCGCATGTTCCAGATAGCATAAAGAACCAATTATACAGCTTAGGAGCGTCGGGGAGGACGTCCTTCCTATTATCTTTTCCTTGATTTCAAAATGTGCAGTGGAAGAAAGCACGCTTAACGCGGGGCTAGCGTTCGCGAAATACCGACTGCAGCACCTCCACGTCTCTCGGCAGTGGATCTTCGTGCAAGCAGCAGAAAGCACGTCATGCACTCGCACTACACTCTTTCCACTGGCGAGCGTTGCGGTGGTTCCGGAGTTGACAAGGGCTGCGCAGGCTTACTGGCAGCGTGCGCCATTTTCTTCGCTCATGAACGTGCGTGCTTTTTCGAAATTTTTTTCGTGTTTCTAGATGGCTCCAGAGGTTCTGGAACAATCGTTAACAAGTTTGCTTTTGAAGCCTCAGACTATTGATTTTGGCGGCCGCTTCCCAGAGGTAAGTAACGAAGATTTACACTGCTTATGCGTTAGAGGTACGGCGGAGGTAGTCCTTGCACCATTTTATCGCTCTTTTGATCTCTGCCTTTGTTGTGTAGCTTGAATGTTTATGCGACCACGACCAAACGAAAAGAGTTTGGGCGTGCATGAACTAGCAGATGGTTATGTAAACGTCCGTGAGCAGCATAGTTAGTCTGCCTGGTAAAGCTGTTATGTAAATTCTGCCAAAATATATTACACGTAATAAAATGCTCGCAACGAAAGTGGCACCGTACCAGTTTGATGTGTTTAACTATAAGCTTGGTTCACCGAGGTTTGTTGTGTAAAACACTGAATTTTATGGGAATATTGATGTTCGCATGGCCGCGTGAGTGTGTTACGACTATTCACGATGACTTTTGAAAAGCGTTGTTCACACGACTGGCTCGCTTCGACAGTCTTTCCATTTTATGACGAACTAGTTTACAGTTTGCACCACGCGAAGTCACCTTATGTTTCTGTATTTTAAAGTCTGTGACATTAGCGTGGTGTTCAAACTGGTGCTTGGTGCTTTGTGCGGTATCTTTGTTGGGTGCCGTGTCGTGTATTGTATAATCTTCAAAAACATTCACATTAATTTATCTTATAAATCACTGTTATTTTGCGCCGCTTTCGGCAACATTAGGTTTTATACGTCAAGTACTGAGCGTTACTATGCAAATGTGTGCTGCTTTTATACTGTTAACGTAATATTGAACAATCAGTGAAGGTAGCGAGTAGTGTTCTCAAATTTCTTTTCCAGTGATTTCCTTAGAGATTGATAAACTACTTGTTATTTGACACCTCGGTAATCGTTCGCAGCGTCATACTACTATGGCAAAGGCTCTTTACCATCCGTTTCTCCACGCATGTCCAAAAAGTCCCACATTGATTTCTCTAAGCTTAAGGAAATGACATGGTTACCATTTATGTTCTACTTCAAAAATATTGTATAGCTTTACATCAGTATGAGCGCGTGTGCGTGCGTGTGTGTCCGTGTTTGTGTGTGTGTGTGTGTGTGTGTGTACGTGTGTGTGCTTGTGTGTGTGAGCACGCGTGTGTAGGTGAGGCTACGGATTGTTTTTATCTGTATGTGTGTTTAAACATATTGTTTCGGGGAAGATTTATTCACCGAGAGCTGGTCTCGCTAACGGCTTAGAGAGCGCACGGTCAAGCAGGCCAACGGGAGAAGCTCGAGAGTCCAACCCACAACAACCACGTTGTCGTCTTTTTCATTTGGGTGCCAATTCAGCTCTGTCGGGGCGACAGTTCCATACACGTATCAACACCCCGGCCCGTAAGACACCGTCTCGGTGCCTGTTAAATGAGCGAGTCGGCGTTGTAGGGCTTGAGACGAGAAACGTGGACTACTTCCGTTCTGGGTGCAGCAGCTGATGAGTTTGTGGTAGCGGCAATCTCGTAGGTTACATGTGTGACCTGACGAATGACTCGGTAGGGCCCAGCGTATCGCGATAGTAGTTTCTCGCAGAGTCCAACACGTCGAGATGGGAGCCACAGGAGAACAAGAGATCCCGCAGAAAAAAACGGCATCTCTATGTCGACGGTCATAAAGGGACTTCTGTGCTGTCTGCGACGACGATAACCAAGCGCGTGCTACCGCGCGTGCCGTCAGGGCCCGGGTGATCACATCCTGAGGGTACGAAGTGGGGAATGGGTGGTCTCATGAAAGCAGTGTGTCGAAGGGCAGTAAGAGATGACGTCTGAAGAGTAGATAAAAAGGAGAGTAGCCCGCTGTTTCATGACGCGACGAGTTATAGGCGAAGGTTACAAATGGAAGAGCTATGTCCCAATCAGTGTGGTCAGTAGATACGTACATGGCAAGCACGTCTGTCAATGTGCGGTTTAGGCGCTCCGTAAGGCCGTTAGTATGAGGGTGGTAAGACGTGGTGAAGTTGTGACGGGTAGCACAAGATCGGAGTAGATCATCAACCACATGAGATAGAAAGTAGTGACTACGGTCTGTGAGCAGGTGAGACGGAGCGCCATGATGGAGAATATTGTCGTACAGCAGGAAGTCGGCAACGTTGGTTGCGCAGCTGGTTGGCAGTGCTCGAGTGATGGCATAACGAGTGTCATAGTCTGTGGCCACTGCAATCCATTTATTTCCAGTTGTAGAAGTAGGAAAGGGACCTAGCAAGTCCAACCCCACTCGATAAAATGGCTCGGCTGGAACTTCAATAGGTTGAAGAAGACGGCAGGGGGAGTCTTAGGCTTCTTTCGGCGCTGGCAGAGGTCGCATGATGCGACGTAACGGCGAACAGGGCGGTAGAGGCCCTTCCAGAATACTCGTCGTCGAATGCGGTCGTAAGTTCTGGAGACTCCTAGATGTCCAGAAGTTGGAGCGTCGTGGAATTGTCGCAGAACATCCTTTCTCAGGTGATGTGGTACGACGAGTAAAGTTCCGCACCGTCGAGGTGTAAGTTGCGGCAGGTACAAAACGTTGTCTTGAAGTAGGTATCTGCTAAGAGAAGGGTCAGCATAACGCGATTGAAGGGGGTCAATGATGGTGAGCAGCGATGGATCTCGGCGCTTTTCTTCGGCCACGTTCAGAAAGTCAGTGATGGCTAAAACGCAGGCATCGGATTCCAAATCAGTGGAGCTAGGTGGATCAACGGGGTGCCGGGATAAGCAGTCAGCATCGCTGTGCAGCTTTCCAGATTTGTAAACAACCGAGAACGTGTACTCCTGTAATCGAAGTTTACTCCTGTAATCGAACGTGTACTCCTGTAATTCCGTAGTTTTGCTGAGTATGTCAAAGGATAGCATCTAAGTGGCTTCACTAATAGCACAACTGTACTATTGGTATCATCTTGAAGAACAGCTAACGTCAAGCGACAATTTCTTTTTTAAATGCGAAGCATCTATTAGCGAACTTCGGTGACTTTGAGCGTATCTGTCTATCTTTCTATCTGTCTATCTAGGCGCTTACGTTTGGGTGCTCTCATGGTCACTCCCTTAACACGACGTGAACCGAAATTAGCAAGAGAGGGTAAGATGGTTTGATGAATATGACGCGCTGGTCAAGACATGAATCATCGCGTACGTCGTCAAACACTCCTCGCCGGACAGTGGCACATACCCATGGGTGGGTATGTGCCGCTGGTATGCATGCATGGGTCACAGTTGATTGACACTTAGTATCTACCTAGAAACAACGAAAACACAGGTGGGCGATTTCAACGCGTGAGCGGTAAAAAATACCCGACATCGGTAGCGTCGACCCAACAACCACAAAATATAAATATCAAGGCCCTATCTGGAATCGAACTCATTCCGCGTTGCATTGAAGCGTTTTACCACAAAGCTACGCCAGGCCTCGGAACTACTTTACAAATATACGCTAATATTACAGAACCGTGAATAGTGGTTGCAGTGCTGCCTACCAAATTTTATAAACAATACATATGCAATTCATTGATACAATCGTCACGTTGGGTTAACGTTAGTTGTGATTAGTTGCCATGCGCTGAAGTTGATTTATGTAGCAGTGTCCAGGGCCAGCATCCTTGGAAGTACCAGCGCTTCATATTAGTTTATGGTATTACTAATACGCATGTTCCAGTTGCCATCGTTGCGCAAGTACAAACAACTGGTTATATAAACATCTGGAGCTCTTCAACGCATGTTTGTACGTGCAACATTTTTACATATATTTAGGATGAGTTCATGATGTGTAGCTCAATAAAAAATCTAAACAATGTCATGTTCCCTCCGGCTGCTTCACATAATACCGATTTCCAGGTACGTAGAATCTGCCGAATTTTGTGGCACAAGTTATTCTCAGTTAACAATTGACAATTCGCACGTGAGCCAGATAAATAACTGATCAAACCTAGTACTGCGTGTGGATACCTGTTTTACTTATTACTTATTCTGGATCTTCAGTTTATTCCTAATGTATTGATGTTGTTGGTACACGAACTTTATTTGACATTGCTATGCACTATGGCTTATTCTTTGTGTGTTGTTTGAAATGACCTTGTATAATCTATATACAGTGTACTTGTTTTCACGTAACCGTGTGCGAAATAGTGTTCTGTAAAATAAACTGCAAAAAACATTTTTCTTCTTTGTTTTACCGCCAGCCAAAATGGCAGGCGGCTCTCTGAGCTTTGTTTCTCTGTGAGTAGCATTTTGCCTTCAGATCATGCACACACAAAGCAATAGCAACAGCTGTAGCATATGTATATTCACACCTTCAATGTATGGTTGAGGTTTTGAATGATGTAGGATAATGTGGGTATGCATCTAAACCAAATTATAAGCACGAACAGGCAAATTCAACTATCGGTAGCTTTACTACGGCCATTTTCTCAATTTTGCAGGTTATTGATTGGGGCTATTTGGCCCTGTCTTCTAACAGCACAGTCGTTTCCAGATTCACCAAGGTAATCTAAATTACAAATAAACTTCAATGAATATATAAATGGCTTACTTTTTCGATATCTTGACGCATGCTTGTATACCTACTATGATTACCATAATGAATATCTGGCATAACTTAGCCGATATGACACTTAAGTAGGACAACTCAACATTGAATTTCTTATTTGTCGTATGCTGAAACGACAACTGAGTTGTTGTAATTATTCAGTACATTATGTTAAAAGCATGGGCAGGCATGTTTTGCTAGAGCGTAAATAACGGCTTCTTCCACGATAACATACCTGCGCAGCAATTCAGTAAAACAATTTTTTCTTCAATGTTGTCATATTATAGTGAGAAATAACCCCCAATCCTTTCGTTCAGTTATGCAGCAAATATGAGAAAAGTGAATGCTTACTTGCCTCATTCAAGTATCATACTTGTTTGCTTATGCCAGAAATATGGGTGATGCTTATCATGGTGTGTATAAATTCCCTAAGATGCATGAATATTTTAGGTACTGAATAAGTGGAACGCTGAAACGTACACAACCCAGTGTTTAATGTGTGGAACACTGTTCCTCATACTCGAAGCGTAATCTGGGACGCATCTCTACTTAAATAAATAGAACGATTTATGCAATGCTCCACTTTTTAGCTGGAACCTATAGATATATGTGGAACCAGATTATGAAAGTGGAGACGGGATCACAAACGCTGCAGCGCTTGCTCCGTGCCCCATCTTGACCGATTCATCGGTGAAAACTTTCAAAAGATCAGACCATAACAATTATATTGTTATCGGAATAAAACAAGCACAAAACGTGTAGCTAAATTTGCCTTCTTATTGAGAGTTTATTGAAAATATACCGGGGCTGTGTTTCCTGTAGAGGCATCACGAAAGTTACCATTTAAAGGATTTATTGCACTCAAGTTGTGCATATTGCAGGAATTAATTGCTGGCTTGATCCGTAATATTGAATCAAAATTTATGTATGGTGAAGATTTGTCTGAGTGAAATAGGTTGAACAACAAGTCGGCTGATTTCGGGCAGTTGAGGTAAGTTTTCCACCAAGCAGCATCAGCACTCGTCGCGTCTCGTTTTCGTATCTCATTTATTCTGTATGTCATTTCTTGGTGTAATAATTATAAATGCAGTCTGTTTGGATAGATATTTATCCTGGTTTTAGCTTTATATATCCTGAAGTCTGCCATATTTCTATAAGAAACTTCGCCGCAAACTGAAGGAGCTATTGACGTTCGTTTTGTTGAGTTTTGATTCTGTAGCATTTATTACTTGCTTCTCGTGGAGTATCGAATTTCACACTACTGCATAAAATAAATATATATTTTCTCAAAAGGCAAAAACAGTTATGACATTGGTATTCGGCACGCCTATCGAACATATTGGTGGTACGAATACCAACCTATAAAAGTGACCCTTCTGTACTTATCTGTCAAAAAACTAATGTTCTGCTTTGTGACGTGCCCTAAGATCGTCTTTTCAATTATTATTTTTTTTCCTAATTGTTACTTGAAGTTTTAAGTTCATATTTCTTGGAAGAAATTTAGGCATAATCTGCGGAACTTTAAGCACAATCTGTGTAAAAAGTTTTCAGAAGCACTGCAAGTTAAAGAAATAATAAAGAGCTGACCCCGAGAAGAAGCCTCTTTTGTGTTTAACATCTGCGGGACAGGCTCACAACTTACAGCCACTATTCAGCTAAAAAGTTATTTTGGTGGCAAAATTGTACTACCAAATTGTGTAAATATAGTTGGAAGTGAATATATTCAGCTGGTCAGGCCATATTTTATGTTGTAAGTGCGTAGACAAACCAAAACAGTGATAGTAAAGGTGGCGTAGTCACTGGAGCTATCTTTAAAAAGCATGAATGCCTTCAATGAGCTCAAAATGACAAGATTTCGCGCATAAGAGTGTGTGTTACTTTTTAATAATAAAAAAAAAACCAGCAATTTTTCGTCGATAAAGCTACCATAATTTAACGCAGGGACTCCTCGTGATCAGGGGTGTTAATATTCACGACGTACAAGGAAAACCTGGGAATATTTGCATCTTTAGCTAATTATATCTGCGCATTTTTTCTTTGTTGGTGTTGGTTTTCCTTCCAACAGTTCATTGAAAATGGCGCGTCACTTGGGACCACAATGAGCGTTTTCACTTTTTTCCTTGCACAGTCAATTTAGCAACAAAAATGCACACCGGGAACCTATGCATGTGTGGCTTTGCTTTCTTTATCAAAGTCAACTTTTGAGAGCTTAGGTGCAATTTATTCCAGTTTTAACCCAATAACGTGAAGAAGTCGTTTTCCAGAGATTCTAGTGTTGGCTTGGGCATCATGTGTTTTAGAGAAAAAAAATAATTTTTTTTCGTGGCTGAAGAACCAAGAAAGGTGCAAATATATAGAAAACAATAACAACTTTTGGGTCCACGAGACAACCGAACGCAAAGCCATCTGCGTGGAAAACAGCAATATACAACCAAGCCACAAGATCAGATTTGTTGCAAGTTCTTTGAAAAAAAATTGGCAGATTCCATGTACACTGGGAATCGATGATATGTGAAGCACGAATGAGAAATGTTCATATGTCACTTTAAAATCAGCAGAACGTTACGAGGTGGAGGTAAACCATGCCGTACATGACTTCCAGGTCATGATTATCAAGTTTAGATGTGACGTTGACCTACGTCTTGTATTCACGTCACGTGAAACATAGTTTAGTATACGTGGAGCTAGCGAAACGGCCGCGAGCATGCTATGAACGTGGTATGTTGTCTTGTTCCGACATGGCACGCGTGTCAGGAGTATCATGTTTGCACCAGTTATATGTTCCGTCATTTAACAACGTCACGTAACACCAAATTTGTTATACGTCGAGCTAGCGAAAGGATCACGAGCTAATAATGAAGGGCCCAACATACTCCAACGTAGCGGTGACGCGTGTGTACGCTGTGCACAGCGACGCAACGTTAGCAAAACGTGAGCACTCTATAGCCTGACGCCAGCTGCAACCAACGTCCGTCGGCGCGGCCCGACGGCAATCGGTGCGAAATGCGACGTGCTGCACTTCGTGCCGATGCGTTACCCCGACAACACTGCGTCTCCTTCTTTTCGTGACGGACGGACGCCGGATGCGCTAAAGCACGCATGTGTCAAAGCAACGCAGCGCGGCACGCCCCTGCGAGTAAATGGCAGGACCCGCGCACGGCGAGCAACACCAGCGTGACGCGATGAAATGAACACCGGCGAGCGCGCGCGTCGCGTCACGTTGAAATGCATTGGCGCCTTGACTGTGGCATGTAGCCGTTTTCTCACATGACACGCATCTCATTATTAATATTTTTGCACCAGTCACATACCTTCGCCATCCATTGGCGTCACGTAATACCAAATTTGGCATATGTTAAGCTAGCGAATCGGCCGCGAGCACATCATGAGTGTGGCAGTTATTCATGTTGTCACATGACACGCATCTCATGATTATCATGTTTGCACCAGGCATATACCTTCGTCATCTATTCACGTAGCGTAAAACCAAGTTTGGTATATGTGACGCTAGCGACACGGCCGCGAGCGCATCCTGAGCGTGGCATGGAGTCATGTTGTTACATGACACGCATGTCATGAGTTTCATGTTTGGGTCTGTCGCTTGTGTGCGCCATGCAATCATGTCATACGGTACAAGTTTTGCAACATGCCCTGTGAAAAAACCACCACAAATGCTGCAAGGCCTTGGAATGTAAATTATGCCATTCATGACATACATGTCTTGCATTCGCATGTTATGACTAGTCAAATACGTTCTTCGTACAGTCATGTTATGGCATACGCAGTTTGGTACTGATACCGTTATCGAAACGGCCAGGAGAGCTAAAAGTCGTAGGTGGCTAGATAGATAAATAGCAACAATACTGATTGTTGGCCGAGTTGTTACTTGCTTACTGACATGCTTTGGCCGCAAAATAACACACACAAAGTAAAGAAACACTAAACGACAAGCACAAGCGGCACTTCAAACTAAAGTAGAGCTGGGTGCAAACCCAGACTTAAGTAACAACATACAGACATGCGCAGTCTTCACACAGCCTTACGCTATCCAGCTATCGAACAATCTGTTCTCCGATAAGTACAACGTCACCGATGGTTCGCTGTTACAACTTTCACCTATCTTATTAAGATAATATGCTTCCATTAACTCACACGCAGTTTTATGCCTACTTCTACCTAGAATCTTAACCTTGTTAAAACGTGGTGCACACCCGCAGGCTTTACAATGCATAGGCAAATGCGCCAAGCCATCTTTCATTAAATTTAATTCAAGCTCCCTAATTCGTTCATTAATGCAGCGCCTGGTAGTCCCAATGTACGAGTTGCCACAAGAAAAGGGAATCTCATAAAGAACGCCTTTGGCACATTTCCCATACATCGTGCCATGTTTCTTGCCGCATCCCAGGCGGCTCGCCTCCACCCCCCGAGCAGATCTCGGGCACAGCTGAGCCAGTTTTACGGGCACGCAAAAGGCGACAGGTACCCCATACCGGCTGCTAGATAGAAAGATACGCGCAAGTCGCTCAAGTTCGCTGAGGTATGTTCCGCATTAAAAAAACAATACTATATGAATGTCACGCAGTAGAAGGAATTTCCTTAACACAAGATAAAAGCATGCAGATTCGCGCATGCACTGTCGCCTTCGTCTTTTTTGTGAGACGCACGTGACATTTGCCTCCCTCTAAAAATGGCATCGTCCCGATGCGTAGCCAAGGCGCTCTACTTATAACAAAAACACACTTATGCACAGGCACCCACTCGGCAAACGAGATTTAGCTGGACAAGTAGGGTTTCATCCGGATGACATGCACGATCTCGGGTGAGTGGTTTCGACTACTGGAACTGCAATCGCCGTCGGGTATATTTCCGTAGTTGATGTCCTTCAATCGTCGGGTGACTCGATAAGGGCCGAAGTATCGACGTAATAGCTATCCTGAAAGTCTGCGTCGACGTATTTGGATGTAGACCCATACCTTGTCACCAGGTGCGTAGGTTACCAATTTATGTCGTAGGTCGTACCGTTCCGCATATTTGCGTTGCTGGTAACAAATACGCATGCAAATTAGCTGTCGGGCTTCTTCGACGCGCTGACCAAATTTTTCGGCGCCAGCTAGAGTGTCGTCACACTCGTGCGGCAGCATAGCGTCAAACGTTGTAGTGACTTCGCGCCCGCCTATTAAAGAAAACGGCGTCATTCTGCTGGTTTTCTGCCGGGCGGTATTTTGGGTGAAGGTCCCATAAGGCAAAATTTCAGCCTAGGTGTTGTGTTCTGTGTCAACATACATGCAGAGCATGTCAGCGAGGATCTTATTAGGCCGCTCTGTTAGTTCGTTCGATTGTGGATGGTACACCGTTGTTCTCCGGTGAGCTGTACCGCTTAGCCAGAGAACTGACTCCAAAAGTTCTGCGTTGAACGCAGTTCCTCTTTCCATGATGAGAACTGTTAGAGCACCGTGCCGAAGGACGACGTTTTCTATGAAGAAATGAGCCGCTTCTGCTGCTGAGGCCCTCGGCATGGCTCGAGTTTCTGCGTAGCGAGACAAGTAATTGGTGGCGACAATGACTCATCTGTTCCCTGTGGTAGAAGTTGGGAATGGGCCCAAGAAAGCCATTCCGATTTGGGCGAATGGCTTTCTTGGACGGATTGTAATAAGCCTGCCGGGGGGTTCTTTGTGTCTTTAACAATCGGTACAGGATTGAACGTGATGTTCTACAGCAGCAGGTAGTTCGGCTAGTAGTAACTATTTTGCAGACGGGACGATGTTTGAGTGTAGCGGAGATGACTGGAGGTGACTTCATCACGCCAGGCTTACAGAATTTCTCTTCGCAGTGATGCAGGGACCACGAGCAAGTATGGGCCGCTGGTGGGAAAAAGTTTTTCTTTTATAGGACGTCGTTCCTTAAACAAAAAGATAGCAGTCCTTTCGCAAAAACTCGCGGCACGTCTTTACTTCGTCCTTCTGAGAAGTCGAGAAGCAGAAGCAGGTCAGGGCCACTGCGCTGCTCTTGTGAAATAGTGGCCGCCTTTATGACTCTCAAGAATGCGACGTCCATAGACTCGTCATCAATAGCGGCAGGCTCGACGGGTGACCACGAGAGACAGTCTGCGTCGGTGTGCTTCTTCTCTGATTTATAAATTATGGTCATATCAAACTCTTGAAGCCGAAGGCTCCAGCGTGCTAAACGGCGGGATGGGTCTTTCAAGTTTGTGAGCCCGCTAAGTGAGTGGTGATTGCTGACGACCTTGAATGAGCGGCCGTAGAGATACGGTTGAAATTTGAGAACCGCCCAGACCACAGCGAGGCAGTGTTTCTCGGTAGTCGAGTCGTTCTCTTTCGTTCGAGAGAGAGCTCTGCTGGCATACGCTATCACTTTCTCGGAGTTATCTTGCCATTGTATCAGTATGGCACTCAGGCCTACATTGCTTGCGTCGATGTGAAGTGCTGTTGGCGCTTCCTGGTCAAAGTGCGCAAGAACCGGAGGCATTTTGAGGTGTTAGCATAATTCGTACAATGCAGTTTGTTCCTTTTCGCGCTATAGAAAGGCCACAGCCTTTCGTGTGAGCTGCGTCAAAGGCGCTGCAATAAACAAAATGTTGGCGATGAATCGCCGGTAATAAGCGCAGAGGCTTAAGAAGCATCGCACTGCTCTTTTTGTCATGTGGTGCGGGAAACTATGCGACAGCGTCGATTTCGCCCGGGTCAGGTCGAACACCTTCGTGGCTGATCACGTGGCCTAAGAAGCAAAGTTTGCTAAAACCAAAATGGCACTTCTCTGGTAATAAAATCAGGCCAGCCAAACGTATAGCTTGTATAGAACTGCAAATAATCGACTTAGCTGTTCCTCGAATGTAGCTGAGAAGACAGTAACGCGTCTAGATAGACCAAGCATGTCTGCCAACTCATTCCTGACAGCGCAGTGTCCATTAAACGCTGAAAAGAAGCTGGCGCTGAGCATAACCCCATTGGAAGCATTTTAAATTCATAAAGACCGTCGGGCGTCACGAAGCCAGTTTTCTCATGGTCTCTCTCGTTGACCTCTATTTGCGAATAGCCTCTTCGCAGGTCCATCGAAGAGAAATAGCGTGCACTACACAGCCGATAAAGAGAGTTATCTATGCGTAGCAGTGGGTGGACGTCTTTCTTTGTGACTTCGTTTAATTTGTGGTAAGCTATACGGAGACGAGAGCTGCCGTATTTATTTTTAAGCTATAGCACGGGAAATGCCCAGGGACTTTGGGAAGGTTGTATTACGTCATCTTGGAGCATCTTTTGAACTTGCTTTTGGATCTCCTAGCGTTCTTTCGGAGCCACACGGTACGGGTTTGGTCACACCGGTCTCGTCTTTTCTTCAACGATGACTCGTTGTCGGGTCAGTGGTGTTAGCTTGACTTTCGACGTGCACGAAAGAAAATTTTGAACTGGTGTATCAGCTCTAGTAGGCGCTCTTTATCCGAGGGTGGCAGGGTAGAGCAAATGTTGACAGACAAAGGTGTCGAGGCTGGGATGGTCGCGTCGTTCGGCTGCAAAGCGAAGCAATCTCTGGCTTGGTCCACGGCGTCATAGTAGGCAATTGCGGTGCCCGTCTGGTTGCGACGACGCTCGTTTCTGAAGTTGGTGAAGAGCACTACTGCCCGCCCATCAGTTGGTGCCAGAACGCCTCTCGCTATTAAAACACCTTGCCTAAGCAATAAATATCGTGTTTATTCGCTCTGCTATCTCCTCATTACGGCACGGCCGTTCACAAAACACTGGCACAAAGCAGCAAGATCTTGGCAGGAGCATTACGTCATCGACTAGACGTAAACGTTGCAGTTGTTCTTCAGTGGTGGCGTCGACGTAACGATGGGCGGAAAATGTGACGATACGTCCTGAAATGTTGATGACAGCACCGTACTCTGGAAGAAAATCCATACCCAAAATCGGCTCTTTACAACAGTCCGGTAAAATGACAAAAGTGGCGACGAAGCTCAAATCACCGATTACGAGCCGGGCGGCGCATTTACCGGCTGGCGTCATTAGCTGTCCACCAGCACTCCTTATGCTCGGCCCACTCCACGGAGTCTTGACCTTCTTAAGGTGGTCGGCGAGCTCTAGTCGCTTAATAAAGAAGTCAGCACCAGTGTTAACTAGAGTGCCTCAATGCGCGCGCCCCGCTTAGAATGGCGTCAGCCTTTGAAAGGTCAGGTGCCGCCTCCTCGGCCTTGGCGGCTGCACGGTCGCCATTTTGACTCCGCTCAATCGCTTCTACGTGTTCGCTGCACCCGGATAATTGTTCTGGCGCTCGCTTTTCTACAGTTTATTGTGCTTACTGCCGTCACCATGGCGGGTATTGCGTGCTGCAGGGCACTAATCATTGAAGAAACTCTGAAATCTCTATCGTTTCCCAAGAGACCCGAAATGAAGGCCTTTTCAACAGCGAAAATCAAACATGACAAGTGACATCCGACAAACAGATTATTCATTGGCAGCTTAAGTTTCCAGCCGATATTCCGCATGCATAACTTGTGCCGGCACCAATATTGTGTAAGCAACGGAAACACTGACGGCTGTATGCTTGATTCTCGTGTGCATGAATGGCGTATTTTACTTGGTGAGCATTGCTTGCTGCTCTTCGTTGGTACTGTATCTGCCCTTTAGTTTTGGTTTCACTATTTGCGTTGAAAACTTTATCATGAAAAGTACATTACACGTGTTTCTCTGCAGATGATATCCTTGTTTTCTTTCGCAACAATCAATTGTGGGAATTTAGCTTTGCGCAGCGGCGGTGTCGTACCCAATGAAGTTTGAAGAGCATGTGTACGTTCTGAAATCACCATATGATGAAAAGAAACGCGGTACACATTGGAAAACTTCGGAAATTATTAACAGGTGTTTTTATGTAACTTGCACCTAAGTTTAAGGAATCCAGCATTTCATCTCCTTCGAAGTGGGGTCGCTACGGCCGGATTTCAATTACCGACCAATCGAGCACCCGAACCATTACAAAGCCATGCATGCTCTACGATCTTTTTCTCGGTTTAGGTACGCCTTTTATGTCGCCGTGCTGGCCCTTGTAGGAATGTGTGCCGTTCAAGTTTTTTTCATTGTTTCTGTACTTCAAGTATTCTTTTCCTCTTCTCTCGAATAATTACGCAAATATCGTTGTTTTTGACCATTTACGACCACTGCGAAGAAACTAGTGGCAGTCCTCAGTGAATTCGGCCATAAACCGTGCAATTTGAACTGCTTCTGTGTAGGCGCAGCATAAATGCGCAAAAATAAATTATTTGTACACTGGATAAAAATAGGGGAACCGGCAGGCGTTTACACACGCACACACACCATCAGTATCTAAACTCTCTCGGCCGCATTATGAATTATGTAAATATTTATTAATAATACTGTAAGCTATCTAGGACCACACAGAAGTGCTTACGCAAACTGTACTCGCGAAGCATCCATACAAATAAGATGCACGAAGACAAGACGGGACACCACTGTATAGAGTGAACACGCTATGTCGCTAAACAAAAAAAAAAGGCACGTCAAGTTGTGCGATCAGTAGATCGTGGAGAAATGAATAATGCAATAACAAAGGCGTCCGCCTCAACGGTACCGTGTTCAAGGTGCTCGGTTGCTGACGCGATGCTCGCGGTTTTGATCTAGACTACGGCGGTCTCGTTTTGAAGAACGTAAAACACCAGGGGCCCATGTGCTTGGCGAGTGCGGTAAAAAAAAACAGATTGTCAAAAATTGCCCCAGTTCTGCAATGACGCATGATTTTAGAACGTAAAGGCCCCAGATAATAATTAACACTAACATACAAAGCATATAAACGACACCATCGATATACCGCACAAAATACGAAACAGTATTGGAAACACTCAATAACATGAGCGTGCACTCGGGCATGCAAAAAAAAAAGAGAAAAACTGCATTTCTAGAGAAATAAACTGCAGACACACACAAAAATAACACATATACTGCGCATATGAAAAGTACGTCTTACGACATATTATACAACATTATATTCATCATTCTGGTAAGGACTCAAGGTGAAACGAGGTGCCATTGAAACTGCGGGCACAAATAACGCGCAAGCAATGTCAGCAATAATAATGATGAAGCCTTCCTTTCAACCTAGCAGAATATATTTGCACAACGCTGTCCCTCGGCCTTTTGTCATGTGTACAATATGTGTGATGTCCTTCAAAATAAATGAGTAAATTATTCGTATATTGAGCAAAGTAAGACGTGTTTATTTATAACTTCACAAAACCTAAATGTCTTTGTTGGGATACACTGTGATGGAAGTAACATTTTGCTTTTTGGAGCAGATTCTGGGGCAGAAAAATTGGTGCTTTGGAGCAGCCTTAAGTGTCTTCGGAGCAGGAAAAAATGCTATAGCTTAGGGTTGCTATTGGTGTTTTCAGGGCAAATGCATGTCCCTAACGGCTCCTGAAGTCTAAAACATCACTTAAGCATCTGATAAATATTTATATTTATGATTAAACATGCCGTACGCCAGTATGAAGGTAGTATACAAGTAGTATAGTAAGCGCAAATCATGGGTGTGGGGGGGGGAGTAGAGAGTCTGGACTTTTTTGGTGTTCAGGCAAGGAAGGACACCCCTTGCAAGTGTCCTACATGATTTAGCTTTAACACGTAATTGAGTTAGCAGATAAGTATAGCGTAATCAACTTATTAAAAGGCTTGTCATCTCCACGCATACCTGTGGTAATTGCCCCTCAGCTGTGTGAACTATGGAAATCACAAATTAGATGAAAAGAAGAGACTGAATAGAACACTGCAATTGCTCAAGCTCGGACTCCATGCTGCGAATTGGACATCTTGGCTTGATGTGTCTCACCCCTTAGAAATTTTTCTGGATTTATGCCATTAAGTAGCATACTAGTATGATAGTGTATACAGCTTGTTTTGGTTTCGATTAGGCTCAAGCGATGGTCCCATGGTTAAACTTAATTCTTTTCGGTTTGGCAAATTCCTTTTGGAGCAGGTTCCGAGTAGTTACAAGCAAACATTGCACTTTGGAGCAGCATTTCCCTTTTGGAGTAGTTTGGAGCGATTGGAGCAGCACTTCCATCACTAGATACACTCCTGCGGGGATTTGTATGAACACTTTCGCCGATTCTTTATGTATTTGAAATTCATTGTTGAAAGGAAAATTAGGTAAGAATTTAGAATCCCCTCTGTGGTATCCGGTGTAGGGATTAGTTTTTAACGTAAAAGAGTCAGCGCCAGCCTCTAGCGCATACCTCATGAGCAAGCCGTCAGCTTACATGAAATGTGCATTTAGGCAAAAGTGACTCTAAAAGATGTCCAAGCTTCAATAAGAACAAAACCTCGCTAGCTTGCACTTGTTTCCAGGCATATCAGGACACCAAACGCGCCTTGTGTAGGTCCTTCGCATACTGCCGAGTTGTGGTAGGGAGGTGCACTGGCGGCGGTCGTAGAAGACGATGCGGCTGTCCTCACCCTCGGCGGAGCGCGCAGGCATCATGGCACCCTAGTGTCAACCAGTGCTGTTACGTAGTGTCCGTCTATAATAACGCTATGGTCGGCACGTGCGAATTCATTGGGATTAGTACTCGTGGTTGTCGTCATCTTTGCGTAGAGGCAAGGGGGTCTTTTTGGCGTCTCGGCGATTGGCAACCATGCCCCCGGAGGTCGCGGCAGTTAGTTTCCCTGGCACGGGCTTGGGAAGCGGTTTCTGACGGCGTCAGCGTAGCTTTGGCAATTCGGGGAAGTGGGACCTCGGGCAGGTGAGGTAGACCGCCAGCGACGACTTGATGAAGACACTTGGTTGGTCGGCAGGTGATCAGCACCATGGTCACGAGGGTCTTCAAAATAAAATGAAGCGGGACGAAAAAAATTTCCAAACCGGGCTTCTCGATGACAGCAGTAGCGCGAAATGCGGCCTGATTCGCTGCAGTGGAAACAAAGGGGTAGACGGTCGGCAGTACGCCACAAGTCGGTCCGGCGTACTGGTAGTCGCCGCACAGGTTCCCACAGCCACAAAGCCAAGGTAAGGGGCCGTGGCTGAAAGTGTGGTTGTTCTGGGGCAGGCAGGTTACGGCGGACGGCATCAGCATAGGTCAATGAACGTGGTTCAGGTGGTGGTGCCGGTGATGAAAAAGCTTGCCGTAATTCGTGTCGCACTATTTCTGCAACAGAAGCAACTGGAAGCTCGGCAGACGGAAGGCCGAGGGCCGCAGCTCTTCCCGCAGGATTTGCCTAATCGTTTGCCGTAGAGAGCTTTCGGAAACGGCAGCGTTTCGAGCGGCAGCACCAACAGGCGTTTGGTCGGGCAGGCGGGCAAAGTGGCGGCTTCGTTGCTGAAGCGCCCACTCAATGACAGTCGCCTCTTTGATAAATTTATCCACTGTTGTTGGCAGATAACGTATAAGACCGACGAAAAGCGGTTCCTTAACTCCCCGCATCAGCTGACGAACTTCTCTCGCCTTGGGCATGTCAGGGTCAGTGCGGTGAAATAGACGGGCCATATCCACAGCGAACATTCCAACGCTTTCGTTAGGCTTTTGCACGCGGGCTTCAATCATCTGTTGTGTGAGATTCCGTCGGTCCGCACTTAGGAACATCTCGAGAAGCTTTTGGCGGAAATTGTTTCAGGTTTGGAAAGTCGGCTCCCTGTTCTCGTTCCATGTGCGAGCGCTATTTTCCATTGTGAAGTAGGCCCGGCCAAGTTTCTTTTGCACGCTCCAACGATTCACCACAGCGGTCCGCTCAAACTGGTCGAGCCAGTCCTCGACATCTTGATATGATTCTCCACGGAAGACTTCGGGAAGACGGGGAGCCCCAAAAGATACCTGGTAAGGATGAGTCGTCTGGGCCAGAGGAAGATGCGCAGACGTTGAAGGGGCTGGCATGTTGGTAAGATGAGATGCAGTCAAGAGCTCTGGACTCAGGCCCAGTAGGCGCCGGCTGAGTCTGCGAGCTGGAGTCGTAAGAAGATCTTGAGGCTCCGGACGGGGTGCACGGTCCCGAACAACGGTTTCCTGCATCAGGTTGCAAGCCCCAGCACCTCCACAAATGTCGCGACGTGATGACAGAGGTCGTATTTGAAGACGCTAAGAAAGCAGCAGCGGGTTAGTCTTTTTATTTACCGCGCGCCAGAGAGTCCCACGTCTTTCGCATTGTTGCGTTTTGCATAAAATTGTTCAGATGCGCGTATGCACTGTCGCCTTCGTCTTTCTTGCGGAACGCACGTGGCAATATAATGCGCGAATTAAGCGTAGAATCATGACAGGTACCTGAACATGTGAATTAACCACCAAGTAGGTTTTTTATCAGCCGACCCATATCAAAGCATACATGCATTTTGAGCATCATCTGCTGCAGAACCACCAACAAAGTGACCGACAGCATAGTTTCACGCGCTGCCCTGCGGATGCGTAGCGAGCCCTTCGATCATTCGGAAAAGAAAAAGTATGCCGCAAAACTCACCTACCAAATATGCGTGCAAAAGCGTTTCTGCGAAACGACCATTGTTGCGCACACAGTCATTCATTCCCTTGATGCACGGCTCAACCACGCCCTGAAAACAGAAGTAGGGTAGCAGGTCAGAAGGCGATACGCAAAAGGACCGATTGCGCTATCGCAAACTGCTCTTGAAGCTGATGCTGAAGCGTCGTCGGTTTGTTTTTTCTTCCCCGTATAGACATGTTTTGCAGTAAGTCTACGGCGCCGCGCCGTGGTGGTATAGTGGCTAAGGTACTCGGCTTGTGACCCGCCAGTAGCGGGATCAAATCCCGGCAGTGGCGGCTGCATTTAATATGGAGGTGAAAGTGCTGAAGACCCGTGGCTTGAAATTTGGGTGGACGTTGAAGAATCACAGTTTGTCGAAATTTCCGCAGCCCTCCACTACAGCGTCTCTCATAACCATATGGTGAATTTAGGACTCTAAACCCTACATATAAGTTATTATCAGCAGGAAGAACACTTCAATATTATTGCGATCATGCTTAGGAATTCCCACCGCATGATATTAGAGTATTAGTAACACTCGTGCAGCATTACATTACAATTTTTGGTTCGTAGCAACTCATGCATTCACTCACCGATAGTTTTCGTTGTTCTTGCTACGCACCATAAAACACGCTCTCATGTTTATAACTTCGAAGTCATATTTTTGTGTCTATGTTAAATAAATTGGCATAGTACTCAAGAATACACTGCACCACGTAGAGGTTGAATAAAGCGCCTGAAGGGTGTCTCTTCCCGCTTCCATGGACTCTTACACCTCGTGCATTGACCTAAACCAAAGGGTACTTAAAGCTGATGACAAACGACGAAGAAACGACCGCTTTTTTTGTCCTAATTGCTATGAGGGTTCTCGGATCGATCAGGATTTCTGGTTGAAAAAGCGCTCATTGACCGTCCTTGCCTGTTGAAGTTCTTACGAAACGGCCTTTAACCTAAAAGGCCGTTTTGGGGAGCAATCTTGAAAGCCTTTGACCCGAAATACTATCAAATTCCGTAGGTGTGCCATAAAAGAAAAAAATGAACGCAGAAAAACGCCGCAGATAGAAGTTCCCCGAAACAGTTAGAAGGGCGTATATAGAAAGAAAGGAGACGTTACGAGCGCACTTAAACGTTATCTTTTTTCCCTAGTTCTATAAGGAATACATAAACTTCTGTAAGAAACTTTTTTCATTTTCAATAGTGGTCCATCAACACAATTAGGTTTGAAGGTAAAACGCACTATGCACTCTATTGGGCTGTTACGCGTCTTGTTCCATTGATCTCTTCAACAATTCTTTTGCGCTCTTTCCTTTTTAAATGAACCTTCTAGTTTTAGGACAATCTTCCTTACAAACACTTCCTGCAAACTCCTTAAGCACATCATACCTAACAATACAACCGCTTACATCAAGCCAAATGGCAGACTATGACCAGCTGAGCATGATTTCCAACAGAGATCATTCACAGGCACTCAACTTGTTGAACTTATAGATGACATTTCAAATGGTACTGATCACAAACACCTGAGGGACTTCATCTTTCTAGATTTTTCAAAGGCATTTGATCGCGTATCACATCCAAAATTATAACTAAAATGTGAATAACGATTAAGTGAGAGGCCCGTAAGTATATGGATGAAATGCTACCTCTCAAACCGTCAGCAATTTGTGCGAATAACCAAACTAGTTTTAAACTCACTCTTGTCACTTCTGGAGCTGCCCAGTGTAGCGTTTTGGCTCGAGCCGTCTTACCCATCTTCATCAAAGATTTACCCACTGACACCCCCATCAACGTATGACGTTTTTGCTGACGACTGTCTCTCTACAAAGAAATTACTTCTTTAGTTAACCATATCAATTTAAATGATGCCCTAATAGAGTTTTTGCATGGTGTGGCAGCGGACAAAAGAACCTACTCGTAAAAAAGTTGTTTTGTAAAAAACAATAAAACACCTTGTTTCTGAGTTTTCTTATACCATAAATGAGAACCCAGTTAAAGTGTTTTCACAACACAAATTGATTGGAGTGTAGAGAGGAAGATGATTATGCGCCGCAGTGGGTGACGCCTTTACCGAGAGGAGCCGAGCGCGAGCTGTTCCCCCGAGCATTGTGTTTCCTGTTGCGGAGTTCCAGGCTGAGTTACCCTGCACCTCCACCACTCTGAAACGGGCTTTATTGGCGTAAGTAGTACTTGCACAGCAGGTCTATTGATGCGGAAGGCGGGCGGCATTAACCCACGCAGGAAACACAACGCTCGGGGGAACAGCTCGCGCTCAGCTCCTCTTAATAAAGGCGTGACCCACTGCGGCGCGTCATCTTCTTGCTTCTACAGGAATAACGATAAATTTTGACCTAGATGGGATTACCGTGTCCACAATATTACCCTCAGTGGCGCTTAAGCAGTTCGATTTCTTTAACCAACACCTTGATCAAGCCCGCCATGAGACTAAATTACTGTCTCACAAAAAACTCAATACAACAGCTTTAGAATATACTAATCCAGCGTTGTTTTCATAAACCAATAAAATATTTGCCATTATAAAGGCTGCACAAAGAAAACAATGAGGTTCAGCTTCAATATGTATCAGCTCATGGCTCTCTCATTGCTTTATTCAAATCGACCGGAATATTGACAATTGAAAACTGTGCTACACTCGCACGACTGAAATCGCTTCAATTATTGATTCGTTAAAAGCTAACTGTTAACGGTTTTAAATACATCTGTATTGCAGACAATAAAATAATTTGACTAAAGCATTCATACACCTAAAATGAATATCTTTTTTGTACCTGTCGCTTTGAATACACCTTTTTCCCAATAGCTATGAGGCAGTGGAAAAGCTTACCTTCCACTACAGCCTATACCTACTCTGATACCACTTTTCAATGACTACTTGAAAAGTACTTACATCACATGCAAACATAAAACTACAACCATTTTGCCCGATTCCCTAACGATGAACCTTACCCACAGTACTTCTACTCAAATGGCACCAACTACCATTGCAAAGTATGCCTTTTTGTACTTTTTTGGTTAAACTTACACATGAGGGACTTTTATTGCATAACGTAATCGTACATAAAGTGGCGTGTTATAATGTGCCAGTGTTTCACAAATATGTTTCACAGTTGTGTATAGATGTTTTGCATATTTAAGTTTCATATTGATTGTTAATTATATTGCCAAAAGCCAAAAAATGTTCTGACATTTTCATAAAATTCTCTTTCTCTTTTTGAACTCTTCAATGCTTATTTTTACTTTTCCTGCAATAATCCCTTCTGGGGTTGGCAGTATGTACTAAATAGATAAATATATTAAAATACATAAAAAGCATTGGTGTCTTCCAGTCGACAAAAAATAACAGCCCTATGGTGGAGAGTGCGAATGGTCTAAATAAGCTCGGCTACACGAATTTCATGTCATTGCGTCCTCAGTTAAATCATCATCGTCATCATCATCAGTCTGAGCACATTGACTGCAGGGGAAATGCCTTACCAATGATCGACCAACCCTCTCCGTCTTGTGCTTTTGTCTGCCACAATATACCAGCGAACTTTTTATCTCATCAGCCAACCCCACTTTCTGTTTGCCCTTCGTTTTTTGCCTTCTCTCAAAACCAGGCAATTACCCTTAAAAATCAGTGGTTATCCTGCCCCCAGGCTGTGTGCTCGACTTTTGTACAGTTCTTCTCGATTTCAACTGTCATATTCATAATCCCAGTTTTTTTCTGACAAAGTCTGTTGTCTTCTTGCCTGTCAATGTTACACCTGTCGTTTTCCTTTCCGCCACTCACTGCGTCGTCCGCAATTTAAGCTTACCCCTCTGTGTAAGCCTAAAAGTTTTGCTTCGTAGGTAAGTACCGGCAAGATGCAGCTGGTATATACCTTCCTCGTCAGGGTTAGTGGCAGATTACCATTTGCTATTTGAGAATGCTTGCCGAATGTGATCCACCCCATCCTTATTATTCTAGGTAATTCACTTTCACGGTTCGGCTTCGCGGTTACTCCCTTTCCTAAGTAGACATATGCTTTTACGAATTCCAGTGTTTCTCAACCTAACCTGAAGAGCTGTTGTCTGCCAAGACTGTTGCACATTACTTTAGTTTTATTCATAATATTTTCTGACGTACTCTTCTACTTTTCTGTCCAGTTCAGTAATCATTAGCTGTAATTAGTCCCCTGAGATGCTTATAAAGGCAATGTCATCAGCGATTTCCAGGTTACTAAGATACTCTTCATTACCTATTATCCCCAAGTCTACTAACTCCAGGGCCCTGAAAACCTTCTGTAAACACGTGGTGAATGGCATTGGAGAGATAGTCTCTTCTTGCATTAAATCCTTCTTTATTACAATTCTGTCAATTTCTTTAGAGAGAGCTATGATGGCTAAGAATCCGCTGTAGATTTCTTCCAGTATCTTTATGTAGGGTTCATTGATATCCTAAATACGTAATGCCTGTACCACTGATGATGTCTCGACTGAGTCAAACACTTCTTTGTAATCTATTGAAAGTTATGTGTAGAGATTGGTAGTATTTCGCACGTTTCTTCATTGCCTGATTGATAGTATGAATATATTGCCACGTTCCATTTCCCAAGTTTTTGTTATCGTCCCAAAACACCGCACGATTCTCAGCGCAAACCGGGCCTGCAGTTTTCGAGAAGGTTCCGGACTGTAGTAGATCATTTCGATAAGATCACGCCCACTGTGCGGACGGTACAGATTGTTCTGGAACCTACGCCACCGCCAGCGATAACGCTAGAACATTCGACAGCAAGAGTGTAAATGCCGACGCGCTTCGCCGCTTGTCAGTTGTTGGTCGAAGGCCGACGCTCTGTTCGCCGCTATCAGTCCGAGACTGCTATCTGTGCAAGACTGCTGCTGTATTTGGACTTTCTGTTTACCGGGCACAGGTTCACCCAAATAAACAGTTAAATCCCAACACGAAGTCTCCTGTCTTCGGCCAGGTCACGACCCCGTGACATCTGGTGGAGGTGCTGCTTCGTTCATGTACCGGACGCCCCCGTCAAGCCGTGAACCCAGCCCACGTCGCGAAGAAGACACCGACGCCAACCAAGAGCAGTGAACAAGCCGCCGACAGCAAGGTCTCCCACCCGAATACGGGCTTCTACAAGACAAGGCGCGGAAGGCCAAGGCCATGACCTCTACTGCAGCGACAATGACAACCGGAGCGTCCCAGTTCGCGATCGTCATTCATCAACCCAGGGAACCACCAAAGTTTCATGGGTCATCGTTTGAAGACCCGGAAACGTGGCTAGAAACATACGACCGTGTGGCCGCCCTCAACCACTGGAACAACGAAGAAAAGCTCCGTCGTGTGTACTTCTACCTGGAAGACGCCGCAAGGACCTGGCTAGAGAATCGTGAGTCCACGCTCCAAACGTGAGATGTCTTCTGCGGCGCATTTCTGCAAACGTTCGCGAGCGTCGCTCGCAAAGAGAGGGCCGCTGCTCTACTAGAGACCCGGGTTCAGCTACCAAATGAGAAGGTTGGAATTTTCACAGATTAGATACCCGCCTATTTCGTCACGCTGACCCAGACATGCCTGAGGAGAAGAAAGTGCGTTTCCTCATGCAAGGGGTCAAACAGGAGCTCTTCGCGGGACTAATGAGGACTCCACCGAACACCGTCTAAGAATTTGTATCCGAGGTAACCATCATCTAAAAAACCCTTGACATGCGCACCAGACAGTATAATCGTCGCCTGACTCCAGAATGCGCTGCTGCTCAAACCAGTGACTGAGAAAACCTGACTGAAATGATCCGAGCGATCGTGCGGGAAGAGCTGCGCAAACTGTTGCCTTCGGCGCACCCTCAAGTGGTTCGGTCGCCGACAATGTGCGAGAAGAAGTTCGGCAATCACTTCGAATTCCCCAAACGCCGCTGCCCGAGCCAGAAACTATGAGCTACGCCACTGCAGTGCGCTACAACGCTCCTCTCCGTCCACGCCAAAACGCCGCCCCGTCACACTTCCGTCGCCAGACACCACCGCCGCCACCACCCCCACCGACGACCTACCGTTCACCAGCGGGCCAGCGCAGTGCGCCGAGGAAAACCGACGTTTGGCGCACCCCTGACCACCGCCCACTGTGCTACCACTGCGGTGAGGCCGGGCACACTTACCGCCGTTGCCAGTACCGACAGATGGGACTGTGTGGCTTCGCCGTCGATGAACCACGTCCGCAGCCAGGGGAACGGCCACGTGACATCGCCGACTACCTGACAGGAACTCAATGGACACCCCGAAGTCCTTCCCGTTCGCTGTCGCCCAGCCGCCGCATGTCACCGCACCCCCGGCAGTACTCCGGCCCAATGCGGGGCCAGTCTCGTAGCCCGTATCCGGGAAACTAAGGGCAGCAACCGGTGGAGGTGCGGTTGCTGTGCGACGAATTACCGAAGATCCTCCTCCGACGACGACGAAGACGCGACGGAGCTTTCCGAACGAAATGCCAACCAGGCAAAGCCCTGATGGCGAAAGCTCACTTACTGGAGGTGGCCTGATGACGCAACATGGAAACAGCGGAACAAGCCGACGCACCCGTGACCCGACGCCACGCCCTAACTGTAATGCGAGACGGCGAACTAGCGACATCGACGTTCTTATCGACGGCCACAGTGTGACCGCTCTCGTCGATACTGGAGCCGACTATTCTGTCGTCAGTGGGTCGTTCGCCGCGAAGTTAAGGAAAGTTACGACAGCTTGGAAAGGCCCTGAAATCCGTACAGCCGGAGGTCATCTCGTAACGCCTGCAGGAATCTGCACAGCGAGAGTCACCATTAACGGCCGTATTTATCCTACAGACTTCATAGTCCTACAGCGTTGTTCGAGAGATGTCATCCTTGGCATGGACTTCTTATGCCTCCATGGTGCTGTCATCAACCTAAAAACAAAGTCGATAACGTTATCCACAGAAGAAGCACTACCACCGCGCACGACGTCAGGACACCATGCCTTGAATGTGCTGTAAGAAGAAGTCACCATTGCGCCTCGCTCAAGCGTCATTATTTCTGTCGGCACTCCTAAATCACCTGACTTGGAAGGCGTCGTTGAAGGCAGTCAGCATCTGTTGGTCACCCGAAATATTTGCGTCGCAAGAGGAATTGCAGAGCTGCGGGGAGGCAAAGCAACGGTTATGCTCACGAATATCAGCAATGATTACAAACATGTGAACAAAGGAACAACGGTCGCATACATCGAAGAAATTGTCGAAGCCACCAGTGCTTTCGCCCTCGCCGATTCTACGGAACCTGCTCGGAGGAACCAAGCCCCTCCCATAGCTTTCGACATCAATCCCAGACTTCCGAACGATAACAAGAACAGCTCAAGGCCTTGCTCCTGCAACACGAAGATTGCTTTTCGTCGTCATCGAAAATTCGGCAGACTCCAATCACGAAACATCGCATCATCACCGAAGAAAATGCCTGACCACTCCGTCAGAGTCCGTACAGGGTTTCGACGCGAGGCCGTGAGGCCATAAAGACACAAGTTGATGAAATGCTGCGGGATGACATTATCCAGCCGTCCAAGAGTCCATGAGCATCCCCCGTGGTGTTAGTGAAGAAAAAGGATGGGACCCTACGTTTCTGCGTCGATTATCGCCGCCTGAACAAAATCACAAAAAAGGACGTGTATCCTCTCCCACGAATAGACGACGCACTTGATCGGCTCCATAACGCCAAGTACTTTTCGTCAATGGACCTCAAGACTGGCTATTGGATAATCGAATTCGACGAAAGAGACCGAGAGAAGACGGCGTTTTTAACAACGGACGGCCTCTTCGAGTTTAAGGTGATGCCCTTCGGCCTTTGCTCAGCGCCTGCAACTTTTCAACGCGTTATGAATACAGTACTGGCAGGATTGAAGTGGCAGACTTGCCTTGTCTACTTGGACCACGTCGTCGTGTTTTCCTCGAGTTTCGACGAGCATCTTTGGCGCCTTGAAGCTGTACTTCAAGCCATCAAGACGTCCGGACTCAGACTGAAGCCAGAAAAGCGTAGATTTGCGTATGACGAGCTCTTGTTTCAGGGACACGTTATCAGCAAGTCTGGAGTTCGTCGCTATCCACGGAAAACAGCCACCATCGACGACTTCCCGCCGCCCACTGACAAGAAAGCCGTGTGCCGATTTCTGGGCCTGTGTGCCTATTATAGGCGGTTCGTGAAAAACTTCGACCGCATCGCCAATCCTCTCACTAACCTTACCAAGGCCGACGTGGAGTTTAAGTGGGAAACATTACAGGAACACGCTTTCCAGGAGCTTAAACATCGGCTCCAGACGCCTCCGTTACTTGCCCATTTCGACAAGTACGCCGAGACAGCAATACATACTGACGCAAGCAGCGTAGGTCTTGGCGCCGTTCTTGGGCAGAGGACTGACGGACTTGAAAAAGTTATTAGTTACGCCAGCCGATCGCTATCCAAAGCAGAAGCAAATTATTCCACAACCGAAAAGGAGTGCCTCACCATCATCTGGGCTACGTCGAAATTTCGCCCCTACCTCTACGGCAGGCCCTTCAAAGTTGTGAGCGACCACCACGCCTTGTGTTGGCTAGCCACCTTGTAGGACCCTTCAGGTCGCCTCGCACAATGGAGCCTGAGACTTCAAGAGTATGACATTGCTGTCATTTACAAGTCCGGCAAAAAACACTCTGACGCCGACTGTCTCTCTCGTGCGCCTGTCGACCAACCGCTACCCGACGACCCGGATGACGACTACTTCTTGGGAACGATAACTACCGATGACTTCGCTGAACGACAGCGGGCTGACCCGGAATTTAAGGCCCTAATAGAATACCTCGAACGCAGGACCGCCGAAGTCCCGAAGGTATTCAAGCGCGCACTTGCATCGTTCTTTCTACGAAATGGTCTTCTACAAAAGAAAAACTTTTCACCGCTTCGAGCTAAGTACCTCCTTGTGGTGCCTTCAGCTCTGCGACCTGAACTCCTGCAGGCCCTGCACGCAGATCCGACGGCAGGGCACCTCGGTGTTTCTCGCACGCTCGCGAGGATACAAGAAAGGTACTACTGGCCACGTCTTACCACCGACGTCACTCATTATGTGAGGACATGCCGGGACTGTCAGCGACGCAAGACACCGCCGACAAGGCCAGCGGGACTTCTGCATCCAATTGATCCACCTTGCCGACCTTTCCAGCAGATTGGTATGGACCTACTGGAGCCGTTCCCGACGTCGGCTTTCGGAAACAAGTGGATCGTGGTAGCTACCGACTACCTCGCCCACTACACCGAGACAAAAGCCCTGCCAAAAGGCAGTGCATCCGAGGTAGCTAAGTTCTTCGTTGAAAATATCGTCCTACGTCACGGCGCCCCGGAGGTCCTCATCCCCGACAGAGGAACGGCATTCACTGCCGACTTAACTCAAGCGATCTTGGCATACAGCCAAACAAACCACCGCAGGACGACAGCGTACCACCCACAGACCAACGGCCTCACCAAGCGGCTTAACAAGACGATCGCTGACATGCTGTCAATGTACGTCGATGTCCAACACAAGACGTGGGACGCCATTCTTCTGTATGTGACCTTCGCATACAACAGGCGGAGCAGAAGACGACGCAGATATATCCATACAAATTGGTCTACGGAAGGAGCCCGGCCTACGGAAGGAGACCTTTAACGCGCCGAAGAAGCCCGACAACTTGCGCGTCTCCGTATCAAGAATCAACAGACGACCGACTGCCACCGTTACAACCTTCGACGACGCTTCGTGGAATACCAGCCCGGCTAACGTGTTTGGGTGTGGACGCCGATACGCCGACGTGGTCTAAGTGAAAAGCTTCTGCGACGGTACTTCGGACCATACAGGATGGTTCGACGTCTCGGCCCATTTGATTACGAGGTTGTCCCCGACGGCATCACGAACTCTCAACGACGCCGATCGCGACCTGAAGTCGTACATGTCGCGCACCTCAAGCCGTTTCATGCGCGTTAACAAACTGAAACAGTGTTTTTTGTATTATTGTTGTATCGTAATTTATTCATTGTACTTTCTTGCATTATTATTGTACCTTCATCTTTAGTTAAAGCATCGGGACGATGCCTTTTTCAGAGGGGGCATTGCCACGTTCCATTTCCCAAGATTTTGTTATCGTCCCAAAACACCACACGATTCTCAGCGCAAACCGCGCCTGCAGTTTTCGAAAGGTTCCGGACTGTAGTAGATCATTTCGATAAGATCACGCCCACTGTGCGAATGGTACAGATTGTTCTGGAACCTACGCCACCGCCAGCGATAACGCAAGAACGTTCGACAGCAAGAGTATAAATGCCGACGCGCTGCGCCGCTTGTCAGTTGTTGGTCGAAGGCCGGCACTCAGTTCGCCGCTATCAGTCCGAGACTGCTATCTGTGCAAGACTACTGCTGTACTTGGACTTTCCGTTTACCGGGCACAGGTTCGCCCAAATAAACAGTTAAATCCCAACACGAAGTCTCCTGTCTACGGCCACGTCACGACCCCGTGACAATCTCCTATTGTGGAGTAGCCTGTACCAAACATTGCTTGGTACTTTGCATGATTTATTTTTAATGTCGATTGAACTCTAGTAGCTGTTATTATTGTAATTAGTCTGTAGAGAACGGACAGTAAGCTGATTGACATGTGACTTTTCAACTCTTTGACATCACTTTTCCTATAGAAAAGAAGGCGTTGGTGGTCTTCTGAGATTTTGGTGCCCTTCCCGTCAAGAGACACTTCGTTATCCTCACCAGCGGTTTCGCTTTTCAGCATTACTTTAAGAACTTTCATTAATTTGACTGATTGAATGATAGGTAGAGTTCAACTTCACAAAACCACCACATAATTATGAGAGACGCCGTAGTGAAGGGCTCCGGAAATTTTGATGACCTAGAGTTCCTTAACTTGCACCCAAATCTTAGCACACAGGTTTACAGCATTTTCGCCTCCATCAAAAATGCAGCTGCTGCAGCGGGATTTGATCTCGCAACCTGGACTTTTTCTGACGGTAGTCGTAGGATGTCAAATTTCACCTAGCTATATATGCATCGTAAGTGATCATCCTGGTTGTTTCGGCTTCTGTAAACCTCTGTTTAGAACTCCTCCAACACCGCAATTATCCTATTTATAATTGGTATGACATTGCCTTCCTTGTTCTTTAATGCATATATTCGAGTTTGGCCTACGCACAAGTTTTCCTTCACAGCTTTTAGGCTCCTGTTACGTTTTGCAGTCAGCTCGTTTCTCTCCATGTTATACCTTTTGATGACACCAACACTACACCTAGTAATCAAGTTCAACAGCTCCACTAGTGCGATTTTATCGCTTGCATTTCAGATTTGCATGGGTTTTCTTCTATAATTGAGATTCTTTGTTTCCTTATATAGTTTGCTGTGTCCTGTCTAGTGACTGTATCTCTGACTACAATCGCACCCTTTTTGATGATACTAGAAAAATTATTGTTCATTGTATCAACGCTGACATCGGGTACCTCTTTTAGAGACGCAAATATATTTTGAAGCAAAACAATGAATTCCAGTACTTTCTCTCAAACCGCTAGCCCATTCATTGCATTCATTATCTTCTTGCATATCAGTCATTCCTTTGCTTTTTTAGGTCTAGGTGAATTGGAGATCGTACCATTCTGTGGTCGCTGCATCAAAATTTTTAACTACTTTTACATCCTGTACAATGCCTGGCTGTGCACGCACAACGGAGTCTATTTTTTTTGTATTGCCAGTTGAACGTGGCCACGTCTACTTTCGGTTAGCCCGTTTTCAGAAGAAGGTATTCAAGGTGCATAAATTTTGACGCTCTGCGAATTCTAAAAATAGTTTTTTTGGAGTTTCTAGAGCCAATGCCATATTCCCCCACTGCATGCTCTCTGGCCTGTTTCTCACCTACGTTGGTATGAAAGTGGCCCGTCAGAATACTGCACTGTGACTTTAATAATGGCGAACGCTCTGTCTTCATCGTTCCACCAAATGGTCATCATGACTCGTTACAGGCGCGTAGGTCTGTACCTCGTTTACATTGCACTATTTGTTAAACTAAATTACTATACTTGCCACCCCCTCACTAATACTGTGGTATTCTTCTGTGTTGCCAGCGCTATTCTTGTCCATAGTTCCCCCCCTTCTAGTTGTTTTCTGTCAACTAATTCACGGTAGCAAAGAACGTGTCCGTTCTCAACCATTGTATGAGCCTCACGTGCCCTCCTATCTTCGGTGAGACCTATTAAATCCCATTTTGCACCATATAATATGTCGAATAGCATAGCTAGACTTGCCTCACTAGATAGCGTTATATCTTTGAAGGTAGGTAAGTTCAGCTTCCAATGGTGGCCTATTTGGAACGAGATATTCTCAGTATCTTCCACTGCATCACAGATATGATCACCGATTTGGACTGTTCCTTTGCAGCCGCTGGGAACCTAGGGCCTAGGTTTAATGGCTGTGTTGAAGGGAAGGATTGGTCAAGTACTGCACCAGGATGGCCAATCCTGCTGTAGAGAGGGAGTGCATTACCGGCAGGTGGTCGCCAGTGAGGCCGCACCCGAGATAATTTTTTTTATCTTTAAAACGATTTACTCATCACGCGATTCAAATAATTATACATTTGGAAATTCTCCGGAACCGGCATTTGAACCAAATTTGTACATTGTATGCTAGGCTGCTGCGCTATCACTAAGAAGGGGTTCTCCTGCACTTTCTTAGTACTGTAGGTTACCAGCTGACCGCCTGTCAGTTCTGAACTTCACGTTAGTCGTAGCTTGCCTGGCCTTCTCTTAGCAGTTTGAAACTCCATATTTGTAATTAAAAATGGCGCACTTTCGAAGTTCTTATCTTTCGAGCTAAGGGCAGGTTAGTGCTCTGACTCACCACACCCCCTTCTCACGCGTTTATTCTCTTCTAACGTCTTTACGTCTCTTTACAAGTTGAAATTGAGAGCCTCAAACTGTCTGCAATGTCAAAGTTTTTCGAACTTCGAGAGGTAGCACTCCTACTTTGACATTTTCACTCAACTGAGAAGTTTTGAGAACTAAGCGATTGCTTCTATGTGATTGTTACGTTGAGTGTATACGCCACAGGCGGTTTGAGTGTATGAAAAGTGGTCAAAAAAGCTTGTAACTGCTAAATTATACGCTGGCGTTGCTGAAAAGATTGTATCGTCTTTCGTTAGTGTTTTGTAGTAGTAATTAGTAATTTAAACTCTTAAAGATTACATAGCTTGCAAGAATTGCAAAGATGAAAACTTTTTTTCAAAGCAAGCTACTATGCTTCTTATACCACGCTTGTGTGCCTGAAGCGTGGTTTATGTCGTCTTGTGGCAGCGATTTGGCACTAAGAATATCAGACAGGCCATACTAATACAGACTGAATTAAAATTGAAAGTTGTTGTTGAATGTATTTGCTCAAAAAATGACAATATTTTAAATATTTACTGAGTGCCGCCATGCATCAAAATAACGTATAGTCACGTACTTCATTATATTCCGCTTTATATTAGTATGCCTTGTGAAAAAGTTTGGTGATAATGACAACAAAGTCAACCAATTCTTCGCAGGCAAGGTATTTGTTACGCCAATGTTCAGAAAAAATAATTCTTACAATTGTGCAACCGCTTACTAGAGAATTTTTACGCACCATACGTCTAGATCACGGGCCTGCTTTACTAACATTCTGCTAGAGCTCAAATGAGTTCCACATGTGGCTTAGTCAGTCTATGCACCTATAAAACAATACGATACCCCAAATCATAGCAAATTATCCCGGATGAATGCGAAGACTATCAATGAATACTATACTAGATGATGTAACAAGAAGTAACAGATTCGTGGTGGCGAGGCACTTCATATTACGTAAGCGTAGCAGCGCCAGAAACTTGTCTGCGTTCTTAATCACGTTTTCGTGCCACCCGTTGAGCAGTCTTCATTTGCATGGTCTTTCGTGCACGACAAGTTTAAGCTTATTTGTGTTTTTCGCTCATCGTAGTTTGTGTTGTTTTTTTGAGATAGCTTGCGCTTTCTCTTACTGCTTCCCTTTTTTAACTGCTCACCGTTACCCAACATATAGGAGCGAGTTTTCAGGTGCACTTGTTTTTCCCAAGCAGGCAATAAACTCGAGGAACAAGCTGCGATGACTGCGCCACTTCTCGGCTGACAGCTATGACTTTTACGGTGGTTTGTGCGGACGTCAAATTTGGTTTTCTGGCGAGATTTCCGAGCCTTTTTTGCTGGTTCTTCCTAATTGTTCCTCGAAATGGGGAAAAAGTGCCTGGCTTTTTTTTGCGTGTGTTCAAGTTCGAGCAATGCCTGCTGCCGCGGACATGGTGTGAATTGTCAGCAGGCATAGCTTGTTTGGAATACCATGGAGAGTTTGAAAAAAAAATGGTTATTCTTTTTATACGTGTTGCGACAATATAGTGTATTTGATTTTGACGTTGTCCTGCATTGGGAAAATTTTTTTCATAGAAGTGAGTAATCAAGCTGTTTATACTTAGATCACCCTAGAAAAGTGTACAGTCAATGTTATTCCGATAGCTTTTTAAGTTGCTACAACCATGCAGTCGGGCGTACTGTTACGAATGGAGTGATTTCTGATTGTTTTGCAACCTATACGTTAAAGCCTTTTTGGTAATACATGTATCTACATTAGACAATTCAGTACTAGCATCTGTCTATTGATTTAAAGCAGCATTCTCTAAACTTTGTGGGGGATGAACGCTTCAACTGAAAATGCTTTGTATACTTCTAATGAAGCTTTGCCTAATTAAATTTCAACATGTTCCTTTATGCAATAATGCTCAAGTGAAAAGAAAGCACTCAGATTATAACTACAAACAAAATGGAGCTAGGAAAAATGTGGTCTGTCTTCACTCAGCGGGTTACGTAATCACAGTCTGTCACGAAGGGGAATGCCAAATACACTAAATCTACTCTGGCTAATTAAGCGGGACCACGGTGTATATATCCGACGACATCTGTTATGGCCAGTCGTGCCTTCCATTGCTGAAACGTGTGTGTTGGTATCCGGTTCGACCAAGTGTTGCTGATTGACCAGGTAGGATGCATGGCTAATACCAGTGGAGTCGTCCACTGAGGCAAATGATTCACGTTTCATCGATGTTTTGCATCTCTCTTCCACTGATGAATGCTGCTGCTGATTGACCAGTTGTATCAGCGATTTTTCTACCAATCGTAAAGCCGAATATTGTGTTCACTCGGGCGACCACAGACACACGTTGAAGCACCAACACAGGGTGGCTTTACGTAAGCATCCCCATATGTAATCACGTAAAGGTGAACTGAAGAAGAATATCGGTTCCCCAAAGTCCTCAGTCCACAGTAGTTTCAGCCTTACCATTTGCATAGATAAGGTAGTGTTCCACAACATACAGCTTCAGCCATGACAAGTGGTTCTTCAAATGGTGCTATAAGAACACTCAGCCTGCCTTGTCCTCCCCGCAAGACACTGGTAAAGGTTGTGTCAATTTTTGTGTACCTCGCTCTTCACCTTTCAGCTACGCCGATCCGCGTTTCATGACGAGCAGGGCGAAGATTCTTGTGGGGAGCAGAATCACTACGGAGCCCTGCAACATCTTTCTCAGGCAGACTACGAGGGCTTTGGCTGTCCCCCTTGGATACATAATAAATTCAATTTAATTCAATCTTTATTTTTCCAGTTTTTACCTACTGAATGGTTTTGTTGGGTTAAAAGCTGCATAAGTAGCTTGACTAGACCCAACGACCAGACTGTACTAAATTATACAAAAATTATACATGGCAGTAACGACATGTGCCTACTATCCCCTCACTAGCATGGAAACTAAGCTGGCATGCTCCACAACTGCCATCTCTCTTTGCAAGGATGATAGACAACCACAGTATCAGCCAGGGGCACGCAAGTTTTTGCTTCTTGAAATGTTGCAGTTGCATCTAAAGTACATTACCGCTTGCTGCTTCAGGAGTACATAGCTCCTCCTCATGGCTGTATATGTTACAGTAAGGTGTTTGAGACAAGCTAACTGTCGTTTAATGTAAAGCAGACCTTCGAAGCTATTTATTGCCTGTACAAAGCCTCCTATCATCCGTGCTGCTTAAGACTGTACAAAACTGATAATTATTAATAGAAAAACAACAATCGTTTAGCAGATAAATCATTGTGGTGTTGTGATTTCACAACACTGAGACATTACGGGCCATACTACGAGCGTCTTTTACTACCAAAAGTACAGTCAGACTTCTATGCCCGACCTACTGAGCAGTTTCAAGACGTTTTTGGCGCTACCTGTGTAGTGCTCCTGCTACGTCGCAGACTATCACACTGCCTTTACCTGACCCTATTTTTTACACGGTTTATTGCCATGAATGTCGTACAATGCTGGCTGGAGCTTAGAACGTGTGGGCTTTCTGGAGTGAACGACAGAAGAGAAAGTTTGCCTGCAGCATGACATTACTTGTAGTTAACGATTTTGAGGTGCCGGCAAAAAGAAAATCAAATATTTCAGTCAGCACTCTGTTTCTCTCGACATTTATTCACATGCTTCGCGGTGCCCGTTCACTCTGAAAGGACTAGAATTGATAATGCGCGAAATACTCTGCCGTTGAGCACTTGAGCGGGGCCCATAGGTTGCGGTTTAGAGAGCGCGTTAGGCCATTTTGGGTATGGGCGTAGCTTGAATGGTTGTTAGTTCAACGAGTAAAAACTTTATTTTCAATGATTGTTGTGCATCTTTCAAATGAACACGTCACGTCATAGTTTCAGCCAATTTGATGTCCTCAACCATAATCAATTTTCCGTGCCAAACGTCATTTTAATTTACAACTCTGAATACCTCTAGAGAAAACACGGCTTTTGTCGCACCGTTCGGAAAATAAATAGAGCGGCAGAATCTATGTGCCATAATAGCGGCAGAATCTATGTGCATTACGCTCACCAATGTTTCGTATGTGGGACCTTTTGGACATTCACAATATTTACCGATATTTGTAATGCGCGAGTGCCGTGTCTGAACCTCATACCGAGAAGGTGATGTGCTGTAGAGTGCGGCGATCCGAGTTTTCACGTTTATATTGCGCAACTATACAAGAAAGTGAGAGAGTCATGCATTACAAAAGCATGAAAAATGCGGCACGCACTTGCTGAGCCTTCTCGCTTGAACACGAGAGAAGAGAATGGATAAAGAGGGCAAGTTATCTCGCCATTATATTTGTGTTCTGTCTCTCTTAAAGTGACATCAGTCACCATGGTAGTTAGCCACAGCGGCTAACTTACATTCAAGTATTGTCCATAGGTTGGCAGAAAATGTGGAAATCACTCACCGACTAGAAACAGAGAAAGATAAAGATGCAAGGAAAGGCAGGGAGGTTAACCAGACGCACATCCGGTTTGCTACCCTGCACTGGGGAAGGGATTAAGGGGAGAAAAGAGGTTGCAGAGAAATCAGAAGGTACACACAATCACGAGCAAACTCGGGGAGCACACATAGTCTACAGGCGGTCGCTCAGGTTTGTTGACTTTAGGTAAAGTACCAGTGCTTTAGTTGCTTTCTGCGCAACTGAGGCAGATGCCCAAGGTCCTAGTATCTTCTGCACACAAAATGGTCCGGGGTCAATTTGATTCAAAACAATCCAGAGCTGGCATCGCTGTGTGTCGTAGCTTGCGCAGCTGCAGAGGACGTGTTCGATGGTCTCTTCAGCTGCGCAATAGTCGCATGTAGGAGTGTCTGCCTTACCAATGCGAAAGGAGTACACCTTTGTAAATGCAACACCCGATCAAAGGCGGCATAACAGTGTCGCACCGGAGCGGGAAAGTTGTGATGGTAGCTTTAGCTTGAGCGAAGGATTAAGTTCATAAAATTGACACCTTTGGAAGCTGGTAGACGACCACAACGTGCATGTGAGATCTCGAGCCAGCTGGTAAAGTTGTCTTGCTGCATCATTCCTTGATAGAGGAATCGGGACTGCACGGGTTCCTTCATGGGCTGAGCGGGCTGCATCATCGGCTAATTGATTTCTGGTAATAAATACACATTGAACTTACGGCACAGTCGCGCTCTTACTAAGAAAAGTTTTTGTCAACTCGTCTGGTTTGAACTCTTGTTTTCTCAACGTTCTTCAAGCGGATTTCCAAGCCATCGAGGTCACACAAGTATTACTCACGCAGACGCACACTCAGACTCGGAGTCTCCTCGAGGTTTATTGTAGGCTTCATTGAGCCTGATTGAATTGACCTATAAGTGTGGAAGAACATCATGTGCTTTATGAACCATTGTGTCAGTGCTCTTTGTCAGCAAACGTTCGTACAATCTCAGCTAGTTCAACACACAGCTCAAATTATCATGCCTTCAAATACGAGGAAAATTGATTCAAGCTCAGTAACATTTTTTTTTCAATTATGTGTCTCATGTGGCATAAATATTCAAGGACTTTTCGTGAAGAAAGTTTACTAGAGAAGGGGGGGAGGTCCCAGCTCCCAGCGTGTATTATATGAACTAAGGTGACACTTGAATGGTATTGCGCTGAAGTTTGTGTGACTAGGTGAGAGTAGACGTGTGGATACACGTTAACTACAATGAGGCTTATAGCAATGCTGAAGTTCAGTAGGTGAGGTCTCATGTCGGTAAATATACGTTGAACTCAATAATGAGATACATTTTGCCCTTGGGTCTCACTGGAACTGATACTCACCGTACGACTCCTAATTCATGTCGAAGCTGCCATGAGAACAGAAAATATTCGTGTTCTTGACGTCCACGTGCAAGAAACGGGCAGCGTTTGCATGGTGCATTTCAAACTCAAGTGCGCGGTACCCGCACTTTCAATGGAGGCGAAAGTGCTGGAGGCCAGTGTGCTTAGTTTAAGCGCACGTTCAAAAACCCGGGGTAGGTGAAATTTCCGGAGTCCTCTAATACAGCGTCCCTCATAAATCCATAATCGTATGGTGGTTTTAGGAGGTTAAGCCCACTCAAAATTTATTATCAAAATGAACTGAACAATGGGCAGCATCACCTACTTATGAAACAAAATTACACGCTGCAAAGAATAAATGCTCAAGGCGGACATCGGTCGAATAATACACATTTGTTATTTTATTCGCATAACTTGTGCGCTGCTCTGTCAATTCACGCGCCACAGTATCCCGGTCAACAAATTAAGTCAAATCACGTGCCAAGCCCAGGGCATTAGTCCGTAGGGCCTACTCATGTCAATAATGTGCAAAATCTACGAGGAACTTGCTGCAGGCACGACCATTGCTCCACGAGACTACCTTATTGCAACACCCCAGGGACATTGTCTGTTAAGACGCTTGCACTATTTTGGCCCCGCTGCGGTGTTCTAGTGGCTAAGGCACTCGGCTGCTGACCCGCAGATCGCGGGATCGAATCCCAGCTGCGGCGGCTGCATTTCCGATGGAGGCGGAAATGTTGTAGGCCCGTGTGCTCAGATTTGGGTGCACGTTAAAGAACCCCACGTGGTCGAAATTGCCAGAGCCCTCTACTACGGTGTCTCTCATAATCATATGGTGGTTTTTCTACGTTAAACGCCACATATTATTATCATCATCAGCCTGCACTATTTTGCGAAAACGAGACCGACCTGCTGCCACACGCACTGTGAACACTCATACATGCACAATTTAAACCACGCAACATGCACCCTACATACCATGCAAGACCAGAAGAGCCATGGCGACAGCTCTGCTAGAGAGACAGAACTCCCCAGACCCTTTTTTTGTGCACGAGAGTGCAACACAGAGCTCTACTTTAACAGTGGCCATGACAAGTATAGAACACATCATTGCAGCTGCATTATTATGCTTTTCATTCAAAGCAATAACGAAAACCGTGGCTATCACTCTGGCTATACGAGCCACCGAAGTCAAGGAAAAAGTGGTATGTATGTAGACTCGTACAAAGCATGTGCACCTGTGGGTAGTTTTGCCAGCCAACGTCCAACGCATCTTAAGACGACCACCGTACAGGACCACGGAATAACCTGGTGCCCGGCACATGCCGAAGTTGAGGGCAACGAATTGGTGTACCACTGGCTCGAGGCATCACTGGCTGAGCCGTGGGGTACTTTGCGCTTAAGAACGTCCCCGCACCCGGCGCGCCAGGCCAAATGATAGAATTTGAAAGATTTGGCTACTTCTCACCCCAAGCTCCATAAAGGCTAGGTGAGAGACTGGCACTGACTGCACACCAACACAAACCCATATTAGCCAAAACTAAACCGGATGTATTACAATGGACACGAGAACGAATGTAATTGATGTCAAGACACTCCAACACTCCGAGATGGGCGCAGCACGGTGCCGTATCACCACTAGTGAAAGGCTTCCTCACTGACAGGTCATATGAGACGTGACTTTCTGACCTGGACTCGGAATTGAGCTGGAAACCCTTGTCTAGGCCCAGCGTCCCACAGAACCAGTGCGGCTCTGTATATTCCTGTACCACTTGTGTGCATGAAAAGTAGTTTTTGTTGAATAATTTTCTACTGCACTGTGCAAGAACCATTTAGAAATCTCAAGATCAATAATTCAGAAGTTTACAACGCGTAGTGCCATTGATATTTTGTTTTGCTCTCTATAGGTTTTAAAGAGTGTCTCTGTGGCGTGCAAGATAGTTAATGTTCTAGGTTGAATTTCGTTTCCCTGTTGTGGTTTTGCAGATGTCTGCTACTTGAAGTATAAATTTATGAAAACTTCATCGAAGTTTGGGCAGTATATCAGACAAAAATCATGCTCAAGCCTTAATCAAACAAAAATGAAGCACCTTATGGGTAAGCCCAGCTGTAAAACAGGCTTCTATATAAGCTACTACCAACATTACTTCGCAAGACACCCTTTCTAGCAAATAAAGCTATGAATTCTTTTGTCCTTTGAAATACAATGGGCGCGCCAATGAGACAAAAAGCTGTCACTAAGACGTTTTTCCTAGAACTAGGATTCGAAAAAAAAGACGAGAGCCCTGTTCTAAACAAAGCATGAAAAATGACGAGTATACAAAATATGACAGAAACCCTGTTACTTCCGACATAGATTAAGATCAGAGATGCTTCTGCAGAATTAAGTCACAATCACTGTAAGGCTCCGCCGCGGTGGTCTAGTGGCTAAGGTACTCGGCTGCTGACCCGCAGGTCGCGGGTTCGAATCCCGGCTGCGGCGGCTGCATTTTCGATGGAGGCGGAAATATTGTAGGCCCGTGTGCTCAATTTGGGTGCACGTTAAAGAACCCGAGGTGGTCGAAATCTCCGGAGCACTCTACTACGGCGTCTCTCATAATCAAATGGTGGTTTTGGAACGTTAAACCCCACATATCAAAACAATCACTGTAAGTCTGCTCAAGGGAGTGTGACGAATAGTCAGCGTTGGTAAAATGGTTTCATCCTCGAAACATGGAACGACGTGTGGCTGTTGTGAACGGCGGGATTGACGAGCCACGTCCTCGTCAAGAACCTCGTAGTTCACTTCGCTGAGACGACGGAGAACTCTATAGGGACCAAAATAGTGGCGTAACAACTTTTTCGACCGGCCCCATTGTCGAATAGGAGTCCACAACCATACTCGTTCTCCGGGTTGGTAAGAGACATCGCAACAACGAGCGTTGTACTGCAGCGAGTTGATGCATTGTTGCTTATGGATTCGTTCGACTGCAAGCTTACGAGCCGCGTCTGCCAGTCTGATAAATTAGTTCGTCTTGACACAAATCTGGTGTCTGTCTGGTAGAAGCATGGCATCCCGCATTGTAGTAACCTCCCTGCCATGAAGCAACCGGAATGATGTGAATCCAGTTGTTTCTTGCACAGCGGTGTTGCAAGCGAACGTGACTTAAGGGAGGATGTCATCCCAGTTTTTGTGGTCTTGGTCAACGTACATGGATAGCAGGTCGGCGATCGTCTTGTTTAGTCGCTCTGTAAGGCCGTTGCTTTGTGGGTGGTATGCAGTAGTTTTTTCGATGTACTGTGCCGCTAAGCTGCATGACATCTTGTATCATCCGGGCGGTAAAGCTGTGCCACGATCAGTTATGACAACTGCTGGTGTTCCATGTCGGAGGACGATGTTTTTCATAAAAAGTGGGCAGTCTCAATGGCGGTGCCACGTTGTAATGCCTTCGTTTCGCAATAGCGCGTCATGTAATCAGTGGTGACTATAATCCAGTGGTTGCCAACACGAGACTTGGGAAAAGGTCCGAGTAGATCCATGCCTATTTGTTGAAACGGTTGTGTCGGAGGAGCGATGGGCTTCAAAAAGCCGGCTGGGTGCTGATGTGGTGCTTTACGGTGCTGGCACTCGTGACACGTCTTCACGTAATGCTTCACGTCTTGACTGTGCTTAGGCCAGTAGTAGTGTTAGCGAATCCTGGCCAAGGTACGTGTGTATTCCAAGTGGCCTGATGAAGGCTCATCGTGACAGACGGACAAGACATCGGCTCGTAACGCTGGCGGGACAAAGAGCAGTTCAGTCGCGTAAGGGTCGAAGTTTCTTTTATAGAGGATATTTCTGCGGACGCAGAACGATGATGACGAGCGGGCGAATGCTGGTGGTGGATGCGGCGTACGGCCTTTGAGATATTCGATGAATTGTCGAAGCTAGGAGTCGTTCTTCTGCTGTTCAGCCAAGTCAGAACACTAACGGCGCAGAGAAAACGGCCGTCGAGATCGTGATCCACTGACGCTGTCTTAAGAGGGGCTCGTGAAAGGCAGTCCGCGTCAGTATGCTTCCGGCCAGACTTGTACACGACTGTCAAATCGAACTCCTGAAGGCGTAAGCTCCACCTGGCCAGACGTCCGGAAGGGTCTTTAAGGTTCGCCAACCAGCAGAGCGCATGATGATCGGTAACAACTCTGAACGGGTGACCATACAGGTACAGTCTGAATTTAGCTATTGCCCAGACAACAGCTAGGCACTCCTTTTGAGTTGTTGTGTAATTCGCCTCCGCGGATGATAAAATCCGACTCGCATAAGCAATAGGGCTTTCGACGCCGCCTTGCCACTGGACGAGGACTGCATCAAGGCCGATGTTATTGGCGTCTGTGTGTAGTTCAGTGTCGGCTTATTTGTCGTAGTGTCCGAGTAAGGGCTCAGATTGGAGACGCTGCTGGAGCTCGGAGGAAGCGCGTGTTTGCTCAAGGCCCCACACGAACGGGACGTCGTCTTTTGTCAGACGAGTGAGGGGTTCGGCAATGTTTGCGAAAGTTTTGCACAAAGGGTCTGTAGTATGTGCAGAGGCCTAAAAATTGACGCACATCAGGTTTGTTGGTGTATGGTGGAAAAAATGCGACAGCCAATATTTTGTCTGGGTCCGGCCGAATACCATCAGGGCTAACAAGGTGACCGAGAAACTTTAATTCGTTGTAACCAAATGACATTTTTCTGGTTTCAGTGATAGGCCTGCCGTGCGAATTGCGGCAAACACAGATCTAAGTCTCTGCAAATGCTGCTCAAACTATTGGGAGAAGACAACGACGTCGTCTAAGTAAACAAGGCATGCTCCCCACTTGAGACCGGAGAGCACTGTATCCATCATCCACTGGAATCTCGCAAGGGCAGAACACAGGCCGAAGGGCAGCACCTTGAATTCGTACAGACCATCAGGCGTTATGAATGCTGTTTTCTCTCGGTCGCGTTCATCAACTTCGATCTGCCAGTATCCACTGCGTAAATCCATAGAGGAGAAGTATTGGGCACGTCTGAGGCGGTCTAGTGAGTCGTCGATGCGCGGAAGCGGATAAACGTCTTTCTTTGTGACTTTGTTGAGTTTGCGGTAATCGACGCAAAATCGTAGAGTGCCGTGCTTCTTTTTTACTAGTATGATGGGGGACGACCATGGACTGTTCGAGGGTCGGATTACGCCATCTTCGAGCGTCTGCTTCACTTTAGAACGTATAGCCTCTTGTTCTTTTGTGATACTCGGTAGGCGTGCTGACGTATGGGTCGCTCAGCATGGTTAGTGACAATGCGGTGCTTTACGGTTGGCGTTTGTTTGATCTTAGATGTAGACGCGAAACAGTCGCTAAACATGCGGAGGATACAGCGGCTTTTCTCTTTCTGTGCACATGACAGCTTCGGATTGACATCGACTGCATTGGCTACCGCGGTGTCACTTTCAACGGCTGCAGAATGGGGCTATTGTCTTAGACGCTTCATCGTCAACGGATTCCGAATGAGCGATAGTTGTTCGCTTGGCCAAATGTTGGTATGCTCCACTAAAATTGGTGACTAACAACTCAGTCATCCCACGTTTAAATTGAATTATGCCGCGGGCAACACAGACTTGCTGAGACAAGAGCACCAAAAGGTTGGCTTCAACGATACCACTACTGTCATGGTCTATGTCGCTATGTACTGTAACGAACATACTGGTGCGTGGCGGAAGTGTGACGGTGTCGTCGACAATGCGAAGCTCAGTCTTCTGCGGATTGGTATCTCTAGGCTTCGGGCCATAGTCGTCAGCAAACGTTACGAGGCAGTCTCGAAGATTTATAACAGCGCCGTGCTCACGAAGGAAATCCATGCCAAGGATAACTTTCCCGGAGCATTTGGGAAACACAACGAAAGAAGCAACAAACGTCGACTCACAGATTTGCAGCCTTGCGGTGCATCTTCCAAGAGATGACCACTGGCTGTCCGAAGGTTTGGTCCATGCCCCCAAGGAGTCATGACTTTCTTGAGTTCAGCCACACGTTCAGCGCTGATAACTGAGTAGTCGGCGCCGGTGTCGGCCAGAGCAGTCACTGAATGGTTGTCGACACGAACAGCAATGTCAGCAGAAACGGGTTCGTCAGCGATGTGAGGTGTCGGCTGAAAGGAATCGTCGAAGGTCGGTAGAAGGATTGGAGGAGGCTGTTTTGGGATAGCTTAACAGCGCTCCCACCCCCGGAGGCCTTTGATTCTAGTTCCCCGGCGTGGCCTTGGGGACCTAGCGCATCGTCCCTCAACAACATCGGCGAAAGTGGAGTATTGCTTCGCGGACGTAGAGTGTCGAGGAGACGGGAGCGTGATTGGCGTCGCTGAAGATTGGGAGACGGTAGACTTGCCGAAGTATTCTGCGATGGCGCGGGGTCGTTCGCCGCCCCTGGGCCGACGAGCGTCTGGCCGAATCCAGGTAGGCCCATCTGTCTGTACGAGCACTCCCGGTACAAGTGACCTGGCTCACCAGAGTGGTAGCATAGTGGCCGATTGTCGGAAGCGCGCCACACGCTAGATTTCCGCAAATTAGGTCGCGGATTCTCATAGTGTGGTGGGCCCGAGAAGTACTGCCGCATCTGCAGGCAAGTCGGTCGTTAGTTTTCATAGCGTGGCCCGCCCGAGAAGTGCTGTAGCGTCTGCAGGCTAGTCGGTCGGAGAAAATAGCTGGCTGCCGGTGCAGGAGTACGTACAGCTTCCGCATACGTTAGCAGAGGAGCTTGGTTGGAGGTGGCCCTAATGGTCGTACCAGCTGCCACACCTCTCATGGACGACGTCTGTCAGAGCAGCCACTTGAGGCTGTGAAGGCACTGCGTGAAGCTTTTGCAGCTCGTCGCGTACAATGCTACGGACTAGCTAAGCAAGGTCTCTCACGCTCGTGACATCGGGTGTTACCAAGGGTGCTGACAGACATGCAAGGTTGTCGGACCACTCATACCGCGTAGACCGCTGTCTTAGCATTTGCTCCATTGTCGTCGCTTCACGGAGGAATTCTGCCACGGTAGCTGATGGGTTTCATACAAGTCCTGCAAACAGCAGCTCCTTGACACCCGCATCAGAATGCGCACCTTTTTGTCTTCCGTCATTTCAAAATCTGCTTGACGGAACAGACGAGACATCTCCTCAACGAACATGGCCACGCTTTCATTGGGTCGTTGATTATGAGAAGATGTTCGGCTTGTTCTTTTTCGGTCTGCGCTTACATACGTGTTCCGCAGCTGAGTGCAAAACACCGGCCAGGTTGTCAGGGCGGCCTCGTGATTTTCGAACCAAATACGCGCCGAATCCTCCAGGTAGAAATAGACATACCGCAGTTTCCGGTGCTTGTCCCACTCGTTGGCGACGGCGACTCGATCGTATTGGTCCAGCGCAGTCTTCAACGTCTTCGTAGGGCTCCCCATGGAAGGGCTTTGGCGTTCGAGAGGCTGGTAGCCATGGTGCTGGCGGAGTCGCGGTCTGTTCAGTCTGGATTGCGGTTGTCGCATATGCCATGGTTCTGGAGCGTTCCAGAGGAGGGTTGAACTGGGGTGGTAGGCCTAGTTGCCACCGACTGCGTCGAACGTTGGCTGTTTCTACTAAGCCGTTTATGTTGGGACCAAGATGTTCCTCGTGGTAACAGTGCATAGACTATTACTCAGCACCTCCACCAGTGTCACGTTACAACGTAACTGTAACCTGCTGATAATGGCACACAAGGACGTCAAACTGATTCGAACAACGGCAGTACGACTATTGTTTTTCTCTGCACGCGCACCTTTGTCCTCTTCTGAACAGCGGCACATACAAGCATGCCAGCATCTGTGGAAATAGTAGTTTCAGAACTTGTACTAGTGGCAATATTGAAATTTCAAACACAGTAAACTAGTCTTAGTTTCTGTAAATAAAGTCGGCAGAAATGTTCACAAATACTTAATGGTAAAATCAGTTTTGCAGTCTACTATATCAGCAAAAGCTGGTCTTCAATTATTCACTTAGTAAATAATGTGCTATTCGCGTGTTATTAGTATTTCAGAAAATTATGCAAGAGTGTCCGACGACTTTGTGCATTAGGAGTGCATCGTGGGCTTCCGATATCGCGCCCTATTTCATGGAAGAACAGATTTAGGGCTAACTGCTCTTATCCATTGATCGGCACATCGATTTTAATAAGCACGAAAGCTAATATCAGAGAAAGGAAACAGGCTGCTTTCACTTCATACAGAAGGAAAGAAATGAGGTTTGTCTCGGAGCATGCATATGCATACGTCTATGTGTCACGCACCAGCCGCAATGAAGGCAGTTTTCAACCAAGACGATAAATTTCCAGCACAACGTCCGTGTTATCCTTTTCTTTTTTTGTTCCTCGTAACCATACGGCGCAGATCGCTAGGCACTGTAAACAAGAACGTCATCATGTGGGGTAGGTTTGTTGTTCCGGCCTCGTTTAGTCCGCACACATCAATCGTGCACGCACACAGGAGAAACTCATGAGGCCGGACCAATGCCTGAAATGAAATAGCCGCAGAAGTCCGAAACGAAAGTTTTACTTTCAAAATTCGCCTATTTGTTAGGGCGCCGACTAACACGTAAAAACCAGAAAAAAGGAAATAAAACGAAACAGGTGCGTCACATGGAATAGGCAGCGCGCTCAAAACACTACTGCTCGAAAATGCTCCCTCCGCGGTTTACTGTTCCAACTTGGTTTCAGACCTAAGAACTGATCGTTTCCCATTTCAAACTGAACGAGATATACAACTTCCGAGTGCAATCATTTCTCGGCGGATTTTCTTGCACGTGAATTCATAGAGGTGGCGATACATACGACATTTGTGTAAAATAAACACTCAGTCTCGGAATGCATTTGAGCTTTAGAATGGCGTGTTTTACGGCAATTTTCTCGGCATGTAATTTGTGTACACCTCATATAAGGGTGACAAGGCTTTGTATATTTATTGCTTCAGTCTTCTGAACGAGCATTCATGACCGTTTATTTCGAGTCGCAGGCCAGTAGGCAATGTTACTGCAAAGAATCTTTTTTACGTGAGAATCTTTTTTACGTGACAGCTATCAAGTGTGAGAAATAAAAAGGTAACATAAAAATATGGCTTAGCAGCCACAAAACCTAAGCTGTAAATTGTCCATTTAGGAAGTGTGGTTTGAATATGTTATCTCACGATAGAAAAAGGGTATGTTAAAAACGTATGATTATAGCACCATCGCTTTAGTTTATAGTATTCCGAGAATAAGAACGCAGTGCTTATTGCCACACTTTTCTGAGCAATATCTGCTCACGCCTCTCTAAAGTTGGCTTTATCATGATGGAACTTTTGAACCTTCCCATTTTGCTGCTTCTTATTGCGGTCCGGTGAGGACTCTGTTACGTCAATGTGACAGAGTTTGCGATGCATATGCGTATTACAAACCTATAAGAAGGAAAATGTTTATTTGACTGCCGCTATGTTTCAACGCATATGAACTTACGTTAGTATCCGGTGGTGTACAATATTTCCGATAACAGTGTACTTTATTTGGATACTAGGTTGAAGACTGCGTTGTGATGGTTTAGGGAGTAGTATATTCGTAGGAAGGCCACTCGCTAGCTATGAGGCGGCTGTAATGGATGCTCCAAAGAGGAGGATTGTTACGCTTCTCCCCACTTAAGTTTCACTAAATATTTACCGTGACTCTTCATAAGCTGACTGTCCAACGTGGAATCCGTACTGCTGGCACTAGCACTCCTGATTTAAAAGAATTCCCCAACCGTCTTTACTCTTTTCCCCTCACCGCGGCTAGTGCTCTACTGATTACAGCCAAAGTGACACAGAAGTGACAGTACTTGTCTGCTGACACAAAAAAGCAGGCTCGATTCCAGCTGTGGTACTTGCACTTGCATGGTGGCATGATGCTTCAGGGCGGTGTACTAGGTGGTGTGAGCGGACGTTAAGAAAGCCAGGTTCTCAAAACCATCAGAGCCCTCTACCACTGTGACTGCAGGGAAGCCTTATACACTTTGTAACATTAAGCTCTAACAATAAACCCCTTTTTACTAATTGCACAGCAAGTGCATCTGGTGTCGTAAAGAGCGATAAAATTGATGTCATTCATAAGAACTTCTTTGTCGCCCGTTAGCGTGGAATTTATCGACATCCTATACATGAAGCAAATATGTCACAGAAGTCTCAGTGAACCCAAACATAAAACGATTTTGTGTTTACAGTTATTCCAAGAAAGAAAAGTAGCAAAACGACTTAATGCTTTTCTTTCACTGGGTAGTGCCAGGGTGTACAAATTATCCATTTTTCATACAGAGTATGAGTATGAATCAGTGTAAAAAACAGAAGCCCGAACACGCTCAAACTGCATGGGGTGCCGCTACCGCTAGACTGCAATAAGTTCTCGTTTAAGATTTGACCATGGTTTTACCAAAATGGTCTAGAGATAAAATACCCGCTTCTCCAGCAAACGACGCTGGTTTGAATCATAGCATTTGGTGGGTTTTTATGTTTATTGTGACTTGTTTCAGTTGGTGAGACTTTTTTTACTTCTTGAAACTGGCTCAAAAGGCTACTCATTTTTAATGAAGAAGTTTAAAATATCAAGTCTGGTCTTTTCCCACTAAAAATTCTTTTACATCGCTTCAAGTTTCACCGTATTTTTTAGCGATAAAGAAATTGAAACTAGCTTTAGGAAGTAAAATAAATTCATGCGGCTATTACAACTAACACTGAATACAAGTCACCGTCATCTACAGCTGCGTTTAAAATTTCCGCATATGTTCGAAAATTGCGCACTCTACCACTACACCACATCGGTGGACCTACGTGCAGGTCTTACACAACAACACATTAAATGTTATTGATCGCAGCACAAGAAATGGCGTGGCCTTGTTTGAGCCCGTCTTTTTGGAATTCGCGTGGAGCACTCCCTTGTTTTAAATGAACTCTGGGCGTAAATGTCGAAGCACAACGACGCTCATCAGTTTCATGGTTATCTATGGCTGCGTATAGGCATAACTTGGTTGTAGCGAGGATGTAGCAAATTTGGTTTCCATCTTTTCTTTTCCTTCCTTTCCTCCACACAAAATACACGTTAGGACAAGTCAGTCGGTCAGTCGTTCAGTCAGCCGGACGGTCGGATGGTCGGCCAGTCGGTCGATGTGACGATCCGACGGACGGATGGTCAGTCGATCAGTTGGTCAGTCTGGAAGCAAATCAGTTTATGGCGTCATAAAAAAGACTGCGATGTACTCAAGATGGCTCAAAGACATCGTAGACACTTGTTGGGCTAACTGTTTCAATCTTCATATCTGAGTTTCAGTGTCAGTTTTCTTAGTTACGTCAACCACAAGTACGTAACACTTGTTTACAGATGAAGGGCCCGAAGTAGGAATAATGAAAACAGGACGCTGAGTTCAAAACTACAACAAAAATTGGTTGAATGATAAGTGGTGTTTAACATACCAAAACCATTATATGATTATGAGAGACGCCAAGGTGGAATGCTTCGGAAGTTTAGACCACCTAGGGTTCATTAACGTTCACCCAAACTTGAGCACATGGGTCGACAGAAATTTGCCTCCATCCAAAATTCAGTCCCCGGAGCCGGGATTCAATCTCGTGACCTACGGGTCAGCAGCCGGGTACCTTAGCCACTAGACCACCGCGGCGGGATAAAACTACCACTAAAGAAGATTGAATACCATTGGCAGATTAGCAAGTGGTAAGATTCATCTCATACAAGGCAAAACAAGCAGAAACATGATAGAACAATTCAAATGGAAACTGAAATATTACAGCAAAACGGAAGCTAGCATGTGAAATATATTAAAATCAACGCAATGAAAACTCCAATCTGACACACGGAAGTAATAGGGAATAAAAGTAGAAAATGTTTACAAAAGATGAAATTGAAAAAATTAAAAATTACGCGGGAAATAGAAATGCACATAAGTGAACAACGACAAGTAGGAGAGAAATATATACCATAACTAAGGTGAGCAATCAGGAGTTGAAAGGAAAGATTTCGTGGATGTTTTGTAAAGTGAAAATGAGGGTGGAGATTTAGGCTCAACCGGCAAACTATTCCAAAAATGAATAGTAGAGAATTATATATCTTATACTTAGTGTGAATTGGTCTTGGCAAGTAAATATTATTAAGGGCAAACCTGGTTGGGTTACTACTTACGATGTAGCTATATTCACTATATGCAAAGGAGAGCTGCGAATCAGGTAATCTCTAAAAGATTATACTTATGTTACTGAAATAATGTTTTTGCAGATGAAATTTTGTGCTCAATAAGCAGGCTACTGCTTCAGAACGCAAAGAACTGTAAGTTATGATGCCTATGGCTTGATTTTGACTAAGCTAGGAGGTATGACGGCAAGTAAGCGGCAAAAATACATGATTGTAGCCGGAACCTACATTTTTTTATTGTTCGTATTTCTTCGTTAGGCCAGAGCTTGAAACGTTCAAAGCGTATGTTCAAAGCACGCTGTGTTGCGGCACCCACCTCAGAATATTGCGGCTCATAGAATGTGCGATGTTCGTCGAGTGCGTCACCAGCCTATACAATATTGCACGACGCACACCGCAGCCACAGGCTCTGCAGCTGAGTTCTCCTATACGCTTCTTCACCAAAAATATTAATTACAAAAATAAGAAACCCACACTTTCACATTTACTGATGTGAGAAACCACAAATAATTCGGCTGCAAAAGCGCAACTAATTTGTGCCTGTATCCAGCGCTCTCACCGTTCTGCTTTTCCACAGCTACTGAACTCCGTAAAAATGAAGCCCTTTCCGGCCGTAGCAATTCACTACAAAACAGTTGCATCGACTGAATTGTTTTTTCGTATGGTGCGGTGCTGTAGCATATGTTCTTGTTTTCGCCGTCATTTTGTCGAGAGACCCAGCAAGCACGTCTTGGCGGTGCTGTGGCGTGTCCGAGTAGCGCAGAAACATTCGTCGCTCTTTTTCTGAGTGTTGAATGCACAAACACGCCCGATAACGACCTTAAACGTAGTTTCGCTCGTGCTTGTTGAACGGGGTTGCACAGCAAACTGTAAAATGTGTGGCTTTGCACTACCCAAAACTGCGGTGACAGGTAGCGCTACGCGTCTGCAAAACTTCAGAGTCTGAAGGTTACTGTGAGCGCAGTCACTGACTCTGTCAACTTGACGCCTTTTCATTTGCTTAACTTCCTCATCTCTGTATATCATCAACAGGGTGTGTCTGCTCGAGCTCATCTTGAATAAAATGCTTAATCATAAGTTGTGAACTGCGCTTCTCGATCCACAAGTTCTCTCGCATGTTTTCTCTCGAGCTCCGCTCGCGTCGTCGTGTATCACCTTTCGAAATGGCAGCTCAAGAGAATTCTGTTTCTTCCGATGCAGCCGGCCCACTTCCGGTTTCACCGTTCACTCTCGACATCCAGAACTGCTAGCGTGGTCCACCCGTGTTCTCGGGTCCCCAAGGTGATGACGCTGAAGAATGGCTATACACAACTACGACCTCATCAGCAACTTGAACAGCTGGATAAACCCACAAACGTTACGAACATCCCTTCTACTTGTTCGATGTTGCAAAGCCTGGTTTTGGAACCAGCTTCAATATCTTTTCAATTTGGGCACGTTCCCGCGGCAGCTTCGTCAGATTTGCGGTGCTTCCGCAATTCGTTTCCAGGCAAGGAAGAAGGTTGCCGAACACGTTCAACGGCTAGGTGTGTTGTACATTTCCTAGGTTGAGGATATTCTTCTTTTGTCCAAATGCGTATACTTCCATGGCCCGAACAGCTAATAAATGTGCCGTATTATAAAAGGCCAGAATACCGTCACAGCCGAAACCCTTGCATCTCGAAATCGAACTACAACTTATTAAAGATTTAAGCGCCGTTTCTAAACACTAAGCGAAATTCAGCCTCCTTGCCTCTGCTAAGATGCCTGGCACATTCCTCTTCATGTAGCCCTTGACACACGTATATCCTGCTCCGCGACATCGTTTGTGAAAAGCTTCTTGTGCGCTACTCTTCCTGCGCTCCACCATCTCCTTAGCTTCAGCTCCTACCAACTTGCGGGACGTCATTAGGCAAGAGATCGCGTCGGCATCATGGCTACCATGTTTTGATGGTTGGAGCCCTCATCAGGTGACCACGTACGCTGAGATCGAGGTGCTCTCAGCAGTCACTACGCTCCTAGTGGCTACACCAGGTGACCATGTGCCTGTGACTTCGGTGAATCACTGACGCTTCCACAGCCGTAGTGCACTATGCGCACCCTCCGCGTCCTCTATGTTGTTACTGCGGCTATAGAGCCCGCATATCTCGATTTTGCCGAAGGAACACAAAGGACGAGCAACGCGGCTACGCTCCAGAGGAACGCGGATACTTCCGTCCTCCCATGAACCACCAGCGGACACCTTACCCGACGTCCTTTCGCCGTTCCCCATCACTTCCTCACAGTTGCGTTATGCCTGTGAACTCCTGTAAATCTCGCTACCACTCACCTTCTCCACATCGCCGTTTCTATTGCCTCTGTGACCAGCCACCCACATCCGGAATGCCCACTCGAAAAACTCCTCAGTGCAGTTTCAGGAGGCCAAACTGCATCCACCAATATCCACCGGAGAGCCAACTATTCTTTCAGAGAGACCATCAAACTTGTTAAGAGTGTTAGGAGAAAGTCTACACGTCGAGGCTGTAGAGTATACTGACGCTGCCATTTCGAATATTCGCTCTGACATTTGTTCCCATCTCTGTAAAATGGCCACACCTTACCCGGGCCCGTTTCCCGTTTCTCCGGGCCGCGACATAAGCAAATACTCGCTCACTCGACTGGTAGACAGTTCGTGTTGTCAAAACCACGATTCCTCATAATATTGTCGTTGCGGTTTTCCATGAGTTTACCCACAAACTCATTTAGGGGTGGAACTGCTTGTTTTTGCAACCGCTTCTACAATGTGTCGTCAGCGCCTGATTCATCCCGATGCTACTGACTGTCCTTTGCCTGAGCACGAAGGGCGCACTCGCCTTGTCACTACTTCAGATTATGTTCTTTTGCAACCCAACAAGGCGTAATTAGTGTTAATACCAAAGAAGTAGTAGATAGCGGCATGCTTGTAGTACTTTACGGCCACACCCTGCATCCGGGCATGCTGATAATCCGAGGCCTTGTTCGTTTTTCTAAAGCTCTGCTTATTTTATTGCCCTAAGTCAGACTCACGAACCCTTATTGTTCTCCTCTAGATGAACAGTCACTTGAGCTATTGACCGCCATCTCGTTGAGATTGTTGCT
>NW_023612518.1:0-61694 GCF_013339725.1 Rhipicephalus microplus
CGGGTATTTCTTAACCCTTTCGGCCCTGGCGGTGTCAATTGACACCACCGCACAAATTTTCCCTAGTATCTCGGAAACGTAACCAATACTGCTCACTCTTGGGGGCATTGTTCTTCAATGATCCTCACTGCAATTTACACCAATATTGGGGCACGTTTGTGGATGTAGCAGCCACAAAGAAGAAGAAACGTGACCGAGGTCTTCCGTTATGGAAGCAATATTGTCAACACCAGAATTTACTCATTTAAGATTTCCATGGAAAATTCATTGGTGTCCTACAAGACAGTTGGAAACCATAATAACTAGATTTCGATGTCGTGTCCCCCCGTTAAATTTCTATTCACATAGGGCTGGTCTGGCGATATCACCACTATGCCACTTTTGTTCAGTATTGGAAACAATAGAGCACTATTTTTTGTCATGTGGCCGATACAAATTGCTCAGGAAAAAACTCTTAGTCCTCCCATTCGCTAGCCTAGGGCTGAATTTCCCTATAGAAAACATACTTTCCTTCGGTGCTTACGATCTGGGCTTCAGCCACGAGAACGTTTTCTATGCAGTTTCCAAGTACCTAAACGAAAGTAAAAGAATTAAGCTTTTCATTGCGTGAATATTATTTGTGCAAAAAAATCCATCATACACAAGATCATTAATTAACCATGCTGATTCCTATTCAATCTAATGAATAATTGTCTTATCTGAACGAGTGACAAACAAAATTGCACTTCTTTCATTCTGCCTAGGGTGTCTGTTATTTTTTCTTTTTTTTTCTGGTGGGTAGTTTCGATATTAAAAAAAATCTTACTGAATTAAGTCATCGATTCTTGGCCGATCACCCTGAGTGGGTACGAGCCACGGCTGTGGAATCATCATCATCATCATCGCCTTCCGTGAAGCCGAGGCGTGTAGGTTGAGGTGGGTAAGCGCCATTTCCGGGACGACGTACCGAAGCTGTTTCAGTGAGTATTAGGCTGAAAGGTAAGACGTTGGTTTCCATTTTGTGTGCAACACTGATTGGCAGAAAAAAATTAGCCGCTTTTTTCAATTTCTGATCACAGGACCCTAATTAACTATTTGATGCCACGTTAATCGGAAAATGCTTGTACCAGTGGCTCAATTTTTCGTTTGTGGTCTTCTCCCAAGTAGCACAAATACGTTATAATAATGTTACTTTTACGTTCAGCTTCAATGTTGAAACATTATTGTTAATGTCATTGACAGTAAATGTTCTGCTAACGTTCTGAATAAACGTAGTGATAATGTTATCTTGAACATTATGTAAACATTATTAAAACATTAAGATAATGTTTGCAAAACGTTAAGTAAAACACAAAAAGGGACGTTACAACTTACACTCCCGTAACATTTATAAAATATTAAGAATTATTGTAAATTATGCTCATGCAATGTTGAAAACAGGCCCAATGTCAAAAGTCTTTTTAACTGAAAAGACAAACTTGCGAATCATAGCTGGAGCATGTCTTCAACATGCAGTAGGGTATTCTAAAGTATAATAAACTATTGATGGAACGCATGTGTGTTAGCGGCTTGTATATATATGCAAGGACTGAACCAGACAGACTCGAAGCACTCTAATCAGCAGTTTTAAGGACTTTCTACATTTTGCAGCTGTTTGGTAGCATTAACTCAGCTCAACTGCATGTCTTGATTGCAAATATACTTTATTGCATGATGCCCGTATATACTTTATTCCTCAATGCTCATCCAAGGCTTGGCTGTGATCAATAAGCAGGCCGCAGCACTTTGTACAGCAAAAACAAGGAATATTCAGGAATTACTGCAGATGATAAGCAAACAAAATAGCTTTAGTAGCAGCATAAACATTGCAGATGCTTTTGATAAGACAATGAAAACCATTCACCACCACTGTACAATTAATGCACGTCGAGAGACAGATAGATATGTAGGGTTTAATGTCCCAAAACCACCATATGATTATTGGGAAGTAGAAACAGCGCAACAATATAGACAAGGACAAAGAGAGAGACGACACCACGCTGACTCGCAAATAAACTTTTTTGAAAGATACATGCACATATTGTCGCAAAGACACAGGTACGCAGGTACAAAATAGGGCGTTTACTTTCGTAACCCAAGAGTAGAGTGTACTTGAAGCTTTTGAGTGGCGCGAGCAGCTGCCTGGGAGCGGCCGTTTCGGCGTGGAATGATGCGGTGGCGCTGGCGTCGACCAATCTTCCCGGACGGATGGCGGACAGGCGTTCCGCGTACGTGTTGGTACCTCTCTATCGCACCTAGTGTGAAGATGATCTCTCTCTCTTTTTTTCAGGGGCGAAGCTCCTTAGGGCGTGGGCTGTGCGTCCCCTGTATGCTGTATGTAGCCACCTCTAGTTTAGTTCTTGCAGTGTTCACTAGATGGCGGTACCGTCCCCTGTATGTAGCCATCTCTAGTTTAGTTCTTGCAGTGTTCACTAGATGGCGGTACCGTCTCCTGTATGTAGCCACCTCTCGTTTAGTTCTTGTAGTGTTTACTAGATGGTGGTACTTGTAGCTGATGATGAAAAGATGCAAGATGTTATAAACTAGAAAGCGCTACTTGTAGTTGATGAAAGACGCGAGATCTTATAAATAGGAATGATGTCACATATGGCGCGTGTCATTGGTTGAAGGCCATCGTTCGATTTAGTGCGGCGACGTACGCTAGGGGGAGCGATGTCGGGCAATCTTATGTCGGGCAAACTGGAAGGTGTGTAAACACACGGTTGAGGGAGCACGACTCGGCATTACGTAGTTCAGGACGAACACATCTGGTGGATCACTGCAAGTCTTGTGGGTGCGTACCAACTTTACAGACACAAAGATTCTGTCAACTCACAAGAGAAAAATTAACATGGAGTTGATTGAAGCATTCCATAGTAAAAACATGGGGGAAAAAGTGTGTTGGCCAAGCTTCCGTCACTATGTCCGATAAAAAATTTGACTTTTCGAAAGGCACGTGCAACAAGCTTTCTTTAGGTTATCTCGTTTGTTCCTGGATCCACCGTTGGGGGGGGGGGGCATGTGGGCTACGTGAAGATATAAGTACAGTTCGTTGTTCAAAATAAACTAGTTGTGAGTTTGCGCCCGTGTTGTTTGCCTTTTTTCCTTGTGTCCGTGTACGTGTTTGCGCAAAGAAGTCGTGACTTGAGCTTGCCTCGTCAGCTTCGTCGCCATCTGCAGAAGTTGCACCGTTGGTATCCACAAAAAGCTGTGCAGGAGTGCTAATGCGTCGCTGTTTTTTGTTGTCATTCTCAGCCGGCACACACTGATGACGCCGCTTTGTTTGGGTCCGCGGAGCCGCAGTTTTGAGCGTCAAATATGCAGGCAGGTTGGGCAAGATTGTCGGGACTGCATCAGGGGCGAGTGTCGGCGCTCCCCTAGGAATTCGGACTTGAACACCATTGATAACATGTACGTAGCCTCTCACAATGAAATGCGGTTTGAAATGTAACTCGCACACAGCACAATCGGCGTCAAGCTGCTTGTCAAGCCGATGGAGGTTCCGCTCCCAAAGAAGTCGTCGTTCTTCGTCTTTCGGGGCCTTAAAAAGTGATACTTCCGACTTTGTTGCACACGCGAATATCCAGTTGTGCAACCAGGCGCGTAACAATCGTTTAGACGCTACTTCTTCGTCATTTCGAGACTAAAACCGAGATGCCGGCCATGCCGCCGAACCAGCCGAGTAAACCACAGAACACCTACCAGTGTTCTGTGGTAGATTGGGCGATGGCAGCGCCGCCGCTACTGTCGCCACAAGTTGGGGATAGAGAAAGCAAAGGAAAGCGTTTCGGTCGCGCCACTCAAAAGTTCTAGTACACTGTACCAAGGGCCAGAAACACGAACACCAGAGCATGCGCACACAGAACTACTTTGTTCTCCTCCTCAGAGGTTGGCTACTATAGTTGCCAGCCTACCTTGCGTCAATTCCCCCCTTTCAAGAGCGACCATCTCGGTCGATTGACTAACATGCTAGAGGTGGTCGTGAAGAAAAATGATCACGTCAACAAAAAAAGCCCACACTGTTGTGGATAATAAGTAAAAGTTCGAAGTGTTCATAACTCGCGGGCGTGATACGGTTTCATCCGTACTACATGGACTACCTCTGGACGTGGACGTCTTCTGTTTAAACTGGTGTTGGAGCTTTGGGGAACTACCTCGTAATTCACGTCACTGAGGCAGCGCACAACTTCGTAAGGGCCAAAGTAGCGTCGCAGTAGCTTCTCCGAAAGCCCACGATGTCGAACTGGTGTCCACACCCATACATAGTCACCTGGTTGATAGTGGACGTTCCTTCGGCCTTGGATGTAACGGCGAGCGTCGATATCTTGCTGCGCGCGAATTTGGTTCCGCGCAAGCTGGCGGGCTCCCTCGGGATTTCTCGACGAAGTCGTCAACACGGTCATTTCCGCTGGTGTCCTGGTCTACGGGGAGCATAGCGTCTAACGGTGTTGTGACGCGACGGCCATAAACAAGCTCGAATGGCGTTAGGTCTTTGGTCTCTTGCACAGCGGTGTTATAAGCAAACGTGACGTACGGGAAAATTTCATTCCACATTTTGTGCTCTACATCAACATACATAGATAGCATGTCGGCCAGTGTTTTGTTTAACCTCTCCGTCAAGCCGTTCGTTTGGGGATGATAAGCTGTTGTTTTCCGGTGGTTGGTGTGCGTCGACTTGGTGACTTGCTGCAATAACTCTGCCGTAAATGCTGCTCCGCGATCGGTTATGAGAACAGCAGGTGCACCATGGCGCAAAACAATGTCGTGGACAAAGAATCTGGCGACTTCAACTGCAGTTCCCTTAGGCACAGCTTTGGTTTCTGCATAGCGAGTCAGATAGTCGGTTGCGACGATTATCCACTTATTTTCTGAAGATGAAGTAGGGAAGGGACCAAGAAGATCCATTCCCACTTGCTGAAATGGTGCTCGATGTGGATCTAAAGGTTGGAGGAAACCGGCAGGCTTTGCGGGTGGAACTTTACGCCTCTGACAGTCACGGTAGGTGCGGACATAGCGCTGAACGGACAAATACAGCTGTGGCCAGTAGTACTTCTGTCGAATGCGCGCTAATGTCCTAGCAAAGCCTAAGTGACCGGCCGAAGGATTGTCGTGGCACGCCTGCAAAACTTCCTCACGCAGTGCCGTCGGAACGGCGAGGAGAAAAGTTTCCTGGCTGCTCTCAAGATTTCTCTTGTAGAGAACATTGTTTCGCAGGCAATACGTTGTTAAACCACGCGAGAGCCGGCGTGGGACGATAACGTCTTCTCCTTGAAGATGCTGGATGACAGGAAGTTGCTCAGTGTCCTCACGTTGAAGCTCAGCCGTCCGCACCACATCGAAGATGCCAAGAAACGGTAAATCTTGTTCAGTGTCAGATGACGTCGGGGAAATAGGAGCACGAGACAGGCAGTCAGCATCTGTATGCTTATGTCCTTATCGGTAGACCACCCTTACGTCGTACTCTTGAAGGTGGAGGCTCCAGCGGGCGAGGCGGCCTGATGGATCCCGTTGATTGGCAAGCCAACAGAGGGAATGGTGGTCACTGACCGCTCGAAATGGCCAGCCATATAAGTAGGGTCGAAACTTGCTAATGGCCCAAACGACTGCTAGGCACTCTGTTTCGCTGGTAGAGTAATTAGCCTCTGCTTTTGTAAGACTGCGGCTCGCGTAAGCGATCACACGCTCTGCGCCGTTCTGCCATTGAACTAAAATGGCGCTCCTAAAACGTGCTTGAAAACACAAGAACATCATCCAAGTATACAAGACACGTCTGCCACTTTAGTCCAGCTAGTACAGTGTCCATCATGCGTTGAAACGTGGCGGGAGCGGAACAGAGACCAAAAGGCAGCACTCTAAATTCGTAGAGCCCGTCAGGCGTCACGAACGTGGTTTTCTCATGGTCGCCCTCGTCAACTTCAATTTGCCAGTACCCTGACTTGAGATCTAACGATGTAAAGAACTGGGCGTGCCGTAGATGGTCTAAGGCGTCATCAATCCATGGCAGGGGGTAAACGTCGCGTTTTGTGACTTTGTTAAGCCGTCGATAGTCGACGCAGAAACGTAGTGTCTTGTCTTTTTTCTTTACTAAGACAACAGCTGATGCCCACAGACTTGTCCAGGGTTGAATGACGTCATCATTCAGCATTTCTTGAACTTGACGCTTAATCACCTCTCCTTCCTTCGGGGACACATCGTATGGATGTTGGCGAAAAGGCCGTGCCAACTCTTCGGTAATAATGCGATATTTTGTAACGTTGGTACGCTGAACTTTCAATGCTGTGAAGAAGCAGTCCGCGAATTCCCTCACAAGGTTTAGCAGCCGTTCTTTTCGTGAATCTGGCAAGTCTGGATTAACGTGAATGCGGCTTCCCAGGTTCGCACAAGCTTTTGCATGCGGTGAAGTCGTATCCAATGGGCCGATATCGGAAAAGTCGGCGATTTCACTGAGGAAAGCGACAGTATTGCCTCTAGGGACGTGTTGAAACTCATTACTAAAGTTGGTCAGCAGAACTCGAGAGCGTTTATTCTCTAACCGAACAAGGCATCGGACTATGCAGATGTTTCGTTTGAGCAGCAGCGGAATATTTGCCTCTGAAATTCCTTCATAGTCGTTCAATTAATCAAAAACGTCGCATGCTACCAAGGTCAACACGCTACTCTTCAGCGGTAACGTGACGTCATCGTCAGCAATTCTCAAAGCATTGACGTAACTGCCGTGAGGGTTGCGCGCTAAAGCGTGTGCCGTAGAAAACGTTACGTGCGACTCTTGCAAATCAATCACGGCTCCATTATCACGCAGAAAGCAGAAAGTCCAGTCTGAGAATGAGGTATCTCGAGCAACTCGGCAGTATTACAAAATCTCCGAGATACGTAAATCCGTGAATACTGACTCGCGCTGTGCACCGTCCCACCGGAGTGAGAAGATGGCCTCCTGCCGTACGTATCTGCGACCAAGCCCACTGGGTGGAAATTTTCTTCAGCCTGCAGGCAAGACCCATGCTCATAACGGAAGTGTCTGCTTCAGTGTCGATTAGCACCATTACTTTTTCGTCATCCACAGTTACCGAAATATTTGATGTCACCACTCTTCGTACCACGTTTGACCGCGTCTGTACATCTTTTTGCTGCCTTCGGTGTCGTCGCAGTGGAGGACCTTCCGTAGAGTCAGCGTTAGCGGCCTCACCTCCGGAGGTCGCTGAACTCAGTTTTCCCGACTTGCAGGACTGGGTGAACGGCGTCTCGGAGCGCCGCGTGAGTAGGCTGGGCTCGGGGACCTGTAGCAAGCAGGCGACGACGAGCGAGACTCTTGCGACCGATGTTCCATACTGCGACGATTCGAGATGAAACTCTCTATTTCCAGTGGTCGCTCGCCAGGCCATGAACGAGGGGCATTAGGCGAAAATCCACGGAGACCCACACGACGGTATGGGCATGTTCGGTAGACGTATCCGGCTTCCCCGCATGGAAACAAAGGGGCCTGTGGTCGGGTGTACGCCAGATGTCACTCTTTCTCGGTCTTGCTTCGGCGATCAACGATGAGCTGCGAGGACGGAAGCCTACCTCCATTTGCTGAGCGTGTCGCTCATTGGGGTAAAATACGCTGGTTGAACTGGTTGAATACGCTGGAGGACGTCGCACTGCTTCCGCGTAGCTCATCTCGACGCAGTACCTCCGTTGTGGCGCCTCGGACGGTTGGGGAGCGTGAACGGCTTGCCGTAGCTCGGCACGTACCATCTCCGCAATGGAGAGCTGCTCTACAGGTGAAGCAGTCATCTGCATCTTTTGTAGCTCTTCCTTAATGAGAGCTCTCTTAAGCTCTCGCAACGCGCTGATGTCATTGCCAAGAGTGACAGAGAGTGACCTCATTTTGGGGTACACACGTTATACTGCCTGGCACGCTGTTGAAGGCCCTCTCCATGGCAGTGGCTTCCTCATGGAACTCCGCAAGTGTCGCAGGCGGGTTTCGAATCAGGCCGGCAAAAATTTCTTCTTTAACACCACGCATTAGGTGGCGAACTTTCTTGGATTCGGACATAGAGGGCTCCGCACGCCTGAAAACCCGATCCATGTCCTCTATGTAAGTCGTCACCCTTTCGTTAGGGCCTTGAACCCTTGCCTCTATAGCACGCTCCACTGCCTCTTTCCTGTCCTCTCGGGCAAATGCCTTGAGGAACTGCCGGCGAAACTCATCCCATGTCGTAAGCGCTGAATCATGGTTCTCAAACCACGTTTTCGCGGAGTCCTCCAGGAAGCAGTACACATAGCGTAGCTTACGCTCTGGGGTCCAATCGTTGATGACGGCGACCCGGTCAAAATGCTCGAGCCAGTCGTCGGCATCTTCAAAAGCAGCTCCGTGAAATGTCTTCGGCGTCTTGGGCTGGTTGATAACCAGGTGCGCTGGTGCTGGCGCGGTGACGTTAGGCGGTGTTTGGTTCATAGTCCTCTGACGTTCAGGCAGCAAACCGTGCTGTGGCTCGATTCCCTGGAGACGACGGCTGGAACGTACGTGCACAGGGGTAAGCTCGGCTGTGCTGCTCGATGGACTTGCGTCAGGGGTGCTCTCAGGGGACCGTATCATCTACCGTACCCAGCACCTCCACCAGAAAATGTCGCAAAGACACAGGTACACAGGTACAAAATAGGGCGTTTACTTTCGTAACCTAAGGGCCAGAAACGCGAACACCAGAGCACGCGCACACAGAACTACTTCGTTCTCCTCCTCAGAGGCTGGCTACTATAGTTGCCAGCCTACCTTGCGTCAATATATCAAGCACTTGACCCGTTCACGTGGACAACCTTGACCAATGCTTGATATATGTGCGTGTATCTTTCAATCTATAAGTTTAGTCTCGAGTCAGCGCGGTGTCGTCTCTTCCTGTGTTCCTTGTCTATATTGTTGCGCTGTTTTTACTTCCCAAGTATGAACCACTAACTAGCCCAAACTTTCGCTGTTATCACCATATGATTATGAGAGACGCCGTAGTGGAGGGCTCTGGAAATTTCGACCACCTGGAGTTCTTCAACGTGCACCTAAATCTGAGCACACGGGCCTACAACATTTCAGCCTCCATCGGAAATGCAGCCGCCGCAGCCTGGATGAGAACCCGCGATTTTCGGGTCAACAGCCGAGTACCTTAGTCACTAGACCACCATGGTGGGGCAAAATTAATGCACGTAGCCTTGTAAGTGCTCTGTAAAATACTTGTTCGCAGCAGCTGTTTTTAAAAACTTGAATTTCGTCCAACCACGAATAATGATCACTGTCAGCACTGCCTTGCCATAGTGCTACCTTCCTGGTCCACATCACATAGTGTCATTGTAGTCCCTTGATGGTATATGTTGTCACTTGCTGCCTGCTTGCACATGACCACACTTCAAAATTTAAAGCTTTTGACCCCTTCGTTGTTGTTCATGGCCCCCGCATGGCAACCACTTAATTGTTTTTCGCACCTGTATCATGACAGTGGCACAAATCAGAAGAATAATCTCCACGCTGGTCGCCACTATCTTAGGGCCCGACGGACTCTCCACGCACATGAAAACTCATCGCATACTTTTGCCAACTTCTCCTTCCACCTGTCGCTCGCTGTGCTTGCTCATCCAGGGAAATACCGAGGGGCCCTGGTGGGGTCTTTATATGGCCGCTAGTGTGGGTGAGGGCAAGGATGGTTTCTGGTGATCCCTACAAGTCCCAACACAGATGCACTCTGAAACCACATCTTGCAAGAGCATGTTAGCTTCAGTCGCGGGATTGAATCCCGGCTGCGGCGGCTGCATTTTCGATGGAGGCAGAAATGTTGTAGGCCCGTGCGCTCAGATTTGGGTGCACGTTAAAGAACCCCAGTACAACACTGGGTTAAACAACCCAGTAGAACAAAACCTTGTCTACCAGGTAAGCTGTAGCACTTTGACTTGATCTCGTTGATTGACCAAACTGCATTGACTGCTGAAAGGTCCGAAGCCTGGTAAGCATGGAGCTCAGTTGTCCCCACAATACCAGCATGAAAGTTGGTCAATTGCTTGAAAAATCTAGCAGATATCTTTGCATCAACACTATCTGATGAAATATTTGTTGCGATCACAACGTTCCCGTCTTTCATAAGAAGACATGAGTCAGCATTGTTGGTTCCAATAACTATATCTGAAAAAGCTATGCAGTGAAACTGTTGTCCCTGAAAACCTGGAGGAGTAGGTCCAAAATCATGTAGCTTCTGCAAAGTAACTTGCTTTTCTGGGAGTGCTGTTTTGAACACGTCACTCTTACTGCGCTCACACAAGCGCTTCATGACTTGCTGAAGCGGTCGATTTGGAGATTTCAAGTCACGCTTCAATTGACCCAAAAAGTTCTCAAACGAGAATGCTGAAAATCAGTCAAGATGGCCAAACTTCTGCACATCATCAGAAAGGTGTACAAGTGCATGTACATTGTACACGTAAACACCCTCTCCATAAAGACATCCAGCATCAGTGACAAACCCTCGGAGAAGATTTTTGGCAAAGTTTAGGTGCAGGTGGCAAAGCTGAAGGCTTGCGAGGATAGACAATGCCACACTCAGCTTCATGAAATGCTGGTAATAACATTTTTGAATTCGCCCTGATAGCACCACAGGTCCAAAGTAGAATAAAAAGTTTTGAAACTCTGTGGCCTTCCATGTTTCCTGTTCGCAAAGACTTTGGGGCTTACGGGCCATTTCCCGAGGTGTGTGCTTCTGCAAATTTATTAGCATCTCTGATATTTCATTCCGCACACGTACTGGAACCTTTGACCTATGACGTACTCCACGGACCCAGTAGTGAAGCAGTTTCCTCACAACCCCTAAGCACACAAGGTGCATGTAATCCAGTAGAAAATCGCAAACCATGGCAATTTTCAACTCGGTCAGTGGTGAGTGTCCACGATGGTGCTCTTCCTGATCTTGGTTCAGAAATTCTTCATCAGTTCGCAGTAGATCATTGAGCTCTGGAAGAATTAATTTTCGGGAGCTTTCAGAATAGACTCCTTCTTGAGTGCATCTCTCGCAACTGCAATAGCCCCCCTGGCCCTTGATGCACTTGAAGAATGTTCTTGCAGGTGCATCACAGACAAATGCACGTACTTCAACTGTAAACTTTTTGTGACCTTGAGTGAAGCCTTCCTTTTCCAGCATGCTCACTTCTGCAATAAAATCACTCAAGTAGTCCTGGAGGCTCTCAGGTTTTGTTTGCTGGAGGCTCTCCAGCAAACAAGGCAATGACAAATGGCTTGACGTCGCTGGACTCTTCAACAGATGCCAACATTGGCCAGAACTGTTTCAAGACTGAAAGTTGGGCTAGTTGGTGATACATTATGGGCAGAAACAGCGCACAAACTCACGGGACGAAGAGAAGAGACATAAACGAGCGCTGCTTGTTTGCGCTTGTTTGTGTATCTTCTCTTCGTCCCGTGAGTTTTTGCACTGTTTCTGCGCATAACAGAACTGTTTGCTTGAACTCTTTGCAATGGGAAGCCCATCAATATTTATGAGAAGTGCGATAGTATCACTTGTGATGCGCCTGCTTGTGTCATTTGTTCTAGCGTTGATTTAATACCAAAGTAGTTGTATAAACCAGATGTCCCCATTTTTCTTAACGCGCAAGACCTCGGTGTCCCCATTAGGGTTCGTGAGTCACTGGGTAACTCCGGGTGGTGCTTCTTCAATATTTTCAGCAGCAGCGTTAGATGAGATGCACAAGCTTTAGTTTCACAGGCCCAAGCTGCCAGCTCGCTGGCCAAGCTCGGCTGTTCTTCATAAGTTGTTTCAAACTAAACTTCTGCCACATTGCTGGCCAATCTTGGCTGTTCTACAGCTGATGTGCTTGCAAAAGCATTTGTAGGGTTGACATGCCCTTGATTTGAAGCCTTCGTGACATCACTGCTTCTGTTGCCTTCATCATTTGCGAAATTCTTTATCCTGTTCGGAAAAAGATGAAGTTGCATTGTCTGCGAAGTGCACACATTCAGCAACTCTTCTTTTTCTCTGCTGGTCGCCGACATGTTTGTAAACGTCTCCGGTACCGTTTCATATCTGCATATGAAATAGCGAATGTTTTTAATTTAAGTTGACACACAAAGAAAGCTAATAACTACTGCAGTAACACGAGCTAAAATGATGATAATATGGCATGCCATATAGAAGGGAGTACTCATGATTAATTTTGGCCAGCTGGGAATCTTTTGTGTGGATTGAAGTGTATAGCTTTGCTTGTACTTAGCCTCTTCGTGATGCGGCGGCCGTGGCCTCTTTAGCAGCATGACAGCTGATATACAGCCATGGAGGGTAAAGGGAGAAGTTCAGGGGAAAATGGAAGCTTGAAGACATGAAAAATTTGCGAACACGGGGTGTCGTTGGGGCGAACGTTTCGATAAGTGGATTTGTTTCTTCAGCCTGGAAAAACCTTTCAAAAATGATGGCTCCTACAGCACCCCGTGTGCAATCATTTCTGCTCTTCACAACTTACAGGTTATGCAAATGCCACAAGAGTACTTCTGGTCACAATCAAGCCCGATCATTTCTCGATCGCAAAACCGGTGACACAAGAGCGCTTTTGATCGCAAACAATTGGCCAATGCATTGCGTTACAACAGCCTGATCCGCATCGATTTTGGCGCAGACATCGCACAAATAGCGATTAGACCTGATCGCGATTAAAAAGGACTGCACCGGTGACACACAAGCAGTCACGATCACAAAACGGGCCGATCTGGATGAGGCTTAAGCCGGATCAGGTGCTGCTACTTTGACACTTCCAATTGCGATCAGCCCCTATCGCAACGCGATCCAACTTTCAGATTGCGCTGCGCCAAACTCGATCCGCGGATTGGTTTTTGTATCATCGTGGTTTCGACGTACAGGGTTGGTCAAAAGTTCTTAGGCCACTATCCCATGTATTCCCATGGCAGCGTGACCTGGGAACTGTTGACCCGTCCTGTACTTTTGTGTCAGCCATGGCGGGGTACCGCGTGACATTGGTATTACATGCATGCAGTAGTTTCACTTCATCGAGAGTAGCAGCTTTAAAGTTCAATGAACTCATTTATGCTTACCTTCACTACCTTCACAAGCGTGAACAAAAATCGCGCCGGTCTCGTCGTCACAATCGTCTACGCTCGCCACGGAGGAAAAAAAGGTGCCGTGACCCTCGCCAAGGAAGCAGGAGGAAACACGAGCCAAAAAGAAAGACGCTTTCATGGTTGCCAACTTGAGCCAACACATACAAAAATTAAGTGCTGCATCTGATTAAGACTGCTAGTGCTGTAGCGAAAAAAAAAACATTTGCAAAACAAAACAGATTGTTGTTCAATATAGGAAGTTTTTGTTATCTAAATAAATTATGTTTATTTTTAAAAACATCAGTAAGTTTTCACTAGCGCCACTTTTTCAATTGAGCAAGAACAGAGGTAAAAACGAGGCTGCACCCGTGAAGCGGCTTAAATTGTAAAAAAAAAACTAAGGTTACAGTCAGCGCCTTGTTACAGTAGGTAGAGCCGTAAAGAAAGCTGCGCTACAGCTGCAATGACCCATTGCCGAAATTGGCGTCGTAAAGGTCGTAATTGTAACAAATTTTGATGTGGGGCATCGTCTCGAAACGTATGGAGTGTGTGTGCATCATCTGTAAAACATTAGGGTTCGTTTTGCGGCATGTATATACACCGGACGCTGACATTCGACGCACAGTTTGGCCTTCGCAGATCTTGAGACTCTCAGCGCTCGCCTACTGTGCTTTTTATTTGATCGCCGAAGGTGGTTGGTGCGTTGTTCGATGCCGACCTGTCCCACCTTACGGCATGTTGCCTGGCTGGAATGTGGTGTTCAGCGTGTTACCAAATTAGGTTCAGTTCATGGTGCGGCCCAGCAAGGGTAGCTAGCCCAGCTGCATACTGTCTTTGCGCGCTGTTTTCACGCCTTACATTCATGATTCACCGAAGCGGCGAAGACGAGAATGTGCCCGTTGACCATATTTTGTTGGTTTCGATGTCATGTCTGTGCACGGATTGACTTTCGGCAGGACATTTCCTGACTAGTGTTCAGCTATTTTGACCGAGTGGCCGACTGCATGCAGTTGCCTACGAAGTGTGTTACTCGCACACTTGCGTTACGCCTCATATATGTAGCTTCCTTGTAGCTGTTCTGGCTAAGGAGTTACGTTAGCGTAATGCTTTTATTGGGACGTCTCATTTTTGGCCAAATTCATTCGGGCTGTGCTCCAGATGAAATGTAGAAACTAACCTCGTCGTATTAACGCAGTGCCTACAAACCTGACCGAGTTGCTATATCTCCATGAATTTAACACAATTTCAAGGTGCACATGACAGAAATGGTGTGAAATCTGGTATTAGCTCTGGTTGAAGTATTGTTGCACAAGAACAGACTACACACAGAGAACGTACAACATGACTGCTCCTGTTGAATGATCTTACTGCTCTGTTTTCTTTTATGCATTGAAATTTAAACAGCCAGACTACTTTCACTGTGATGTCCTTATGTTTGGCTTTGTATAGTTTTATTAATGATATTGAAACGTAGATGCGCGAGCCTACGGGGCGCGGAAGAAGAAGAAGAGTAGTGGAGCGGCGCCTGGACTGTGTGGTTGGGTGGAAGCGTTCTTGGCCTGTCTCAGAAGTACGCTGCTATTTCACAACGCCTTTTCACCTCATCTGTAAATAAACACAGTCATTCGCAACAATATTATCGGGGCACTTACATGCCTAAACCACAACATGAATATGAGCGCACTGTAGCAGAGAGCTTTAGGAATTTCAACTATCTGGTGTTCTTAAACGACATTGCACCGTACAATTGTCAAAAAGCTTAACTCGAACGCTCCGCAGCGTGTCTTGGACTGGTTTGACTGAGGCCAGCCGCGAAACACTGGGCACTGTTGCCAAGATAATAGCTCGGTAAGCTTGGATTGTATGTCGGCATGCATGCGTAACACCTCGGCAACAAAACTCAAAGCTGCGTGGCCCTGGTGTCTACCAAACTGCTTCAGGACATGTTGTGGAGCATTCGAGCTAAGCTAACTGACGACTGTTCTTGGGCCTCTGGCATTTTGCCTTTGTGGAAATGAGCTGTAGCTTTGGCTGCTGATGTTGAGATGGTGAATGAAAACAAGCCAGAATGAGGAGCATTCTTTACATGCTCACGCTGCCATACTTGTTAGGAACAGTAATTCTTACCGAGATTTGAAATGTTTTGACATGTTAGTTATAAAATCCCCATGAATTATCTCAGATTGTGGTGGCTGCGGAAGCTATACACAATATTTATATTGCTTCTAATGCAGTGACATACAAGAATTGGCAAAGCTTGTACTAAGCCGCTCAAGGCTTGAAACAGCAAAACTGCAGGGTTGTGAAGACGTTGCTTCTAGGCTTTAGCTATGTGATGCTAGGTTGTTTTTACGTTCATTTTTAGATCGGAGAAGCCCATAGACAGTCACAGGCAGGACACAGTTATTCAAATTCCAGAGACAGAAACTGTGTGTTTAGAGAAATTCATTCTCACAGACAGTGAACATCAATTACAATCCAACAGAACATTGCGACAGAACACAACATCCACAGTTGTTACAAAAGTTGTGACACACTAAAAGTTGTTACAAAAAGATATGTTTACATAAGGAAACGGAACACAACATACACAGCTACACAGGAATTGTTACAAAAACAATGCCTACATATGCACAATACATGGTAAACGAAGAACACACAAATAAACTCGCCCTGAAACATGAGCGTCCACACCTCTTACAGATCGACAGGCACGTCTTTAGCGCAGGCTTTTTGTTGCTTCGGGGTCTTCTCACCGCTGCCGTTGCCTTTCTCATTCTCTAGTATTTTCTTATATGGGCTCAGGGGTCTTCGACTTGCTGTTGCTTTGAAGCGATTAGTTGGGCTAACTGTTGCATTCATCATTATTAGTGGACCTGTGGCGAGTAGTGAAATTTTCCTGATTTCTATCACACATACCAATTTATGATGATGATAGTTTTCTGGTAGGCTGCACAGAAGCACGTACCTGTTACAATAATAGTTTTCTGCCACCCACTCGCGATTTGCTAAACAGCTTCGCTGATAGAAGTCTAAAGGATCGCAAAAGCCTGGTGAGGTCATGCTACGATGTAGTCTCTCAATTATGTCAAGTGTCTTGTTTTTTAAGAATTACCAGAATCTAAACGTCTTCTGAAGCGAGATAGTTAACAATACTTACAAAGCTTCTGGCTATTTTTATTATAACTTGCATTTTGCTCCTCCATGAGTCAAATTTTTGAGCTTACAAGACATGACTTGGCCCAAAATTAATCATCTGCAGTTTGAACGCAGCCCAAATGAAGTCTATAGAGCTTGACCTAAACAGTGAAGTTATATCAATCTGTTCCAATTACTCTACTGTTACTCGTACTGTACCAGCTAGTGTTGCTTAGATAAGGACTAACCCAGGCGTACATAATATATACCTGCAATGCACAATCACTAAAATGTACTTGTAGTACCGAATGCATACATTTCAATATAACTTCCAAACTGCTCATCATGCTTCAGCCCACACACATTACCAGAAGGCTGTCGATCTACCTCTTGTTTGCACCACGACCCACTGTCGTTCCTTTGCTAGACCACCCAGGACAGGAACAGTCTTTCCAAGAGCATCACCATAGCTTTAGCGAAGCCTTGACATCTTTGTTTTATTTACAATAATTGTTTGGCTCACTCCCGCATGTAAAGCATTGGGACCTCAAAAGAAATTGCATTACTGTTTTGGCAACCTTATGTGAGTCACCAGTGTTCTAGGGAATCAGCAGGGGCATGCAAATTTAAAGCATCATTTGCCCAAGCCACACCAGCACTCCCCCACCGCAATGCGACCCCCCCCCCCACCAAGACTCAACTCATTCATGCCTACGTCCATGGTAGTCTGGCTATTAAAATACATACCACAGTGATGTATGAGAAACTTGAAAGCTACTACAAATACATGACCAAAAGACAGCTGTGTATGACATTTCAAGCAGTAAAACCAGTTCATAAGCATGCATAGAATAGTTGCAATATCAATTAAAGAATAGCCACTGATTGACTACACTATATGTTATTGTAACTATCATTATCTGGTGTCACTTAGCAAAAACCAATTTCATTTCTTAAATGAAGTAGTGTTTTCTCTGTATATTTTCTCTGTACATCATGAAGTATTTCTCTGCAGCTAAATTTCTTGTTAATGAGCATTTTTGGCAAATATTGATGGTAAATATGACATGGACATTGCTTGAATGTTTACCTGTTATGTTGATTTTTTGTGCAATTTCAACATTTCTTTAATGTTTGAAATATAACATTCAATGTTCAATGTTTTGCTTGAATGTTGCACTAATGTTCTACATTCCACGTTATTTTAACAGTGTATTTCTAATATATATTTAACGTTTTACATACAACAAAGAACGTTATACATTTCATGTAAAACGTTCAGACAATATTGTTTGAAAACATAAAAGGTTTCTTAAACATTCGCAACAAAAATACAATGTTACTTTAATGTATTGTGCTACCTGGGCGGAGGTCCTAACTATGAGGAAAACGCGCACAAAAAGTGCATCTGACCAAAATAAAAAATCCAGGGCTGAAAGGGTTAACACTCACGCGTTAAAATTGCTCATGTGTGTTCTCGCCGTTCCTGAGCAGATACCAAGTGTGAATCACCTGTGGCACATTCCCGCATACCAGCAGCACATACCCGCCCAGGGGTATGTGCCACTGTCTGGCGGGAAGTGTTTGACGACGTACGCGATGGGATTGTGACATTATTCATGTCTTGACAAGTGCGTCGTATTCGTCAAACCGTCTTACCCTCTCATGCTAATTTTGGTTCATGCCATGTAAATCAGGTGACCACGAGAGCCCCCAAAACATAAGCGGTGAGGTAGATAGATAGATAGATAGATAGATAGATAGATAGATAGATAGATAGATAGATAGATAGATAGATAGATAGATAGATAGATAGATAGATAGATAGATAGATAGATAGATAGATACGCTCAAAATCACCGAAGTTCGCTAAGAAATGCCTCGCATTTAATATCAACAATAGCCCAAAAGACGCCAGCAAAAAATAACACATTTTAAAGTTTACTTGCATATCGAGTGGAACGTAATTGGAAGTTCTACATTGTTGCCACTTTGAGGCACACGGCTTTCCTACTGCTGTGCGCGTGCAGCAGACGACACGCGCTAGCTCGCCTGACGCAATGCGCGCGACTAAAGTTTCTGTATATGCTAAAAGGTAGCATGTATAGTAACTCTACGCGCGACGGCAGAATTTTGCCCCCTGGCCGCACTGCGCATGAGCGATACTTCTCGCTGCCGCCGCTTAACGGCACTGGGAGCTCCGAAAGCTACGCGCTGCCATGTTCACTCTCAAAAAGACTGTGACTGTACACGTGTGTGCCTATGCGTGATACTGAAGTTGAGCCGTTTTTTTTTTTTGCGCCCACCATCTGTTATCACGTTTGATTGTGCCGTATATGTGTGCAGCCATCCCACAAAATGGAAGGGTGACGAGCAAGAAAATGCGAAACCGGTGAAATTTTATTCTTTGCCGAACGTTATTCGCGGGCACACTGCAGGTTGCGGCGAATCGTCGTGGCGAGTGATTCAGCCGTCTTCGGCAGGCTGAACAAGCCTTGGGGGTGAGTACTTGAGAGTGGTTCACCTGTGAATGGAAACTCAGTTGAGTTCGTATTCTGACAGCTTTGAGTAATTCCGATGCCAACGAATCACAAAAATAAAGAAAGCACAAATCACAGAAACTGCAGTCAGTTTCAATGCTTTGCCAGAGACGTCTGCGAAAAGCACAACAAAGCAGGGTACCCAACGTTAGATTATTCATATTAATACATGCTCGGTACACTGCGAGCTTTTAAATGAGAGGCACGCGTTTTTGTTTTACTTGCTAAATTTACCTGGCTCAGTACACTTGCCTCAAAGCACAGCTGGCTTGTAACTTTGGTCTAGTGAATAAATGAATGCTCCTGATACATTTAATTCGATTGATCAAAGCTGTGGGTGAGCCAACCACGTACGTGCGCACGTGCACTTTACCACCACCTCATCTTCCCCATGAAATGGTGTTTTCAAGTGCAAGTTCGTAAGTTCTGTTGTCGAAGTGATATGTGACAATAAAGAGATTTAAACTTAGCGTGTGCCCCGCAAACACCTCAGATCAAAACTGTTGACTTTCTTAAACCTTATGACTCTTCCGTGCTTGACAATTACACCTCATATCTTGAAGAACTTGAATGTTGTCGCAAATTTTGCCATCTTTCTTAAGTTTTGTAACATTATCCGGGAATGTCTATCAAAGTATGTGCCTCAAAAATATAATACATGAGACGCCAAATACCCATGGTGCCAAAAAGATAAAATCAATTATACTTATTTAATAAGGCGCATACGTAAGGATATGGTCATTCCAACTAATCGTAATGCTTCTCGACCTAATGTACTAAAAAGTAATTTTGAAAGAGGCTAAAAACTGCTGCTTTAACAGCGCCTTCGCTACACTAATAAAAAAAAGTGCCGCCATATCCACGAAGTGAATGATGATAAGTAGGCGAAGCTCCGGAGGTCAACCTGGTAAACCATGAATCCTCCGTACATTTTGCCCGCTCGGTTTTATTACAACGCTCCCCCTAGCGTACGTCGCGACATTAAATAGAACGATTACCTTCCAGCAATGAAACGCGCCATATGTGACATCATTTCTATTTTATAACATCTCGTATCTTTCATCATCAACTACAAGTACCGCCGTCTAGTTTATAACATCTTAATGCATCTTTTCATTGTCAGCTACAAGTACAGCCATCTAGTGAACACTGCAAAAATTAAATGAAAGGTGGCTACATACAGGGGACGGTACCGCCATCTAGTGAGCACTTGCTTTCAACCAATGACTCGCGCCGTATGTTACATCCTTCCCATTTTATAACATCTCACATCTTTCATCATACTACGAGTACCGCCGTCTGGTTTAGTAACATCTTGCATGTTTTCATCATCAACTACGTGTACAGCCATCTAGTGAACACTGCAAAAACTAAACAACAGGTGGTTACACACAGAAAACGCACAGCCCACGCCTTAAAAAGCTTCGCCCCTAAAAATAAACTATCTAGGTTCTAGAGGAATAATAGCCCTGCATCGTCTATGCCTGCATCGCCCCACCACACTGGTCTAGTGGCTATAGGGTACTCAGCTGCTGACGCCGCAGGTCGCGGGATCGAATCCTGGCTGCTGCGGCTGCATTCCCGATAGAGGCGGAAATGTTGTAGGCCTGTGTGCTCAGATTTGGGTGCACGTTAAAGAGTGCCAGATGGTCGAAATATCCGAAGCCCTCCACTATGGCGTCCCTCATAACCATATGGTGGTTTGGGGACGTCAAACCCCACATATCAATCGATGCCTTCGTCGTAAATTTAAACTTGATGGCCAATCTTCCTCAAATTCTGAAGCTATAGCAGTTGCCTTTCATAATTACTTGATGTCCGTTTTTCTACCGATAAGGGAATCACTCATGTGCAGCAAACTACCTGCCCTTTGTTCTCTTGAATTAAGATTATCTGGAGCACATATCTCTATAGTAAACCTTGAGGTTTCGAAGTAATTTAGCCCAGACGGTATTTGTATTTCAGATAAGTTTCTAAAGCAATATTCAGAATGGTGTGCTATATCTTACTGTAATACTTTAAAAAACAATAATCTCGGCATCAGTGACCCAGCTCTGGAAATCAGGAAACGTCCTGCCTATATTTAGATCCGGAAACAAGCAAGTAATACCAAATATAGGCCAATATTCTTCCTTTCTACCAGCTCAATACTTTTGGAACATTTCAATTACACATACATTGCAGAATGCCTAAATGCACACAATATACTTTCACGACCACAGCGCGGTTCTCGTGCTGGCAATTCTTCTGCTACATATTTGCTTCAATTTACGCACGACATCGCTGCTTCCCTCAACGACCAAAAACAGGTTGATGACATATTTATTGACTATTCGAAGTTCTTTGACATCATTCGCTGTGCCAAACTTTCAGCTTTTCATAATTTTTGGTGTCAACAAGTTGCTTGGATAAATAGCAGATTACTTTCTGTCGAACTCAAAATTTGTCAGGCTTAATCACGTGGAGTCATCCGGTGTGCACATAACATCAAGAAGGGGCCTCAATAACACTCGGTGCTTGGCCCGGTTCTTGGTTATTGTTTATATAAATGACGGAGAAGAAATTATTGTTGATTGATACTTAAATTCAACTTAGAATGTATGCAGACGACTGCGTTATCTAATATTAAAGATCAGGAAGTGCTCAAGGGAATTTTTTTCTTTCTCGTTTTGTAACAGGAGTGAAACATGGCAAACATCAAAAAGTCTAGTCACGACCTTTTAGATTAAGACGCAGCCTCTTAATTAATTTTACGTGTACTAATAACGGTGTAAGTCTAAAGTAGTTTCAAGTACAATGGTTGCTCTCACAGCGAATTTGAAATGACACACGCACATAGAAACAATCGGCAACAAGCTCTTCCAGAACCGCAACACGCTTTTCCACCAAGAAAGCGATAAAAGCGCTGCTGAAGTTTCTGCTGTCAACCGTACTCGCAAACGACTGTGGCAATACCCTCATTTTCCCACCTTATCTATTCATGTCCATTTCTCTTTATTCAAGGCAGAGTATCAAATCAGAAATTGTCTTCTGGCTATCCTCCCTGCCTTTCACTCAAACTTATTCTATCTATCTCTCTACATTGGTGTAATACTCACAGCAAATTTAAAATGGCACACGCACATCGGAACATTATATGCAACAAGCTCTTCCATAACTTCGGTGTCTCCGACTCACGTTAAAGAGGCCCTGAAACACTTTTATGAGTAACCATGAAATTAATTCACTGAAAAAGTGTGTTGCCTCACTAATTCAACGCGGCAAAGATTTTAAGAAACCGTCCAGTACGAGCAGAGTTACAATGGTTTGTCTCACACTGAAATCGCATTCTCTCGTCCCGACGAAAGTGCTGGAAGCTGAGCAGCAGGGAATGGGAAGGGCAAACAAAAAACGCCATGCGCGCCTTGCGACCTTGAGCACTTTTTCTTCGAATGCGCAGCTTTTTCAATGCGATCGCACGTGCACGCGTGAACAAGTGACGGCCTTTCACGAGTATCTCTGTAACAACCAAACACACCATGTCCAAATCAGTCAATGGCTGATAGATGGGTAATCTGCGCGCGATCTTTGATCGTCTTCCGTCGTTTGTCGAGGACAGAGAAAGCAATTTTTAGGGGACTTTGATAATTTATTATGAATTCCTGGCCGCGTGCTGCGCAACCCAGTATTCGGCTCGTGTGTTATCGGGATCCTCTACTACGGATCGGCAGCGTTTTCTGACAATGCTCAAAAAGTGTTGCAGGGCCCCTTTAAGACAACGCATAAGGCTTTCGTAGGACTCGAATATGTGTTGGTTGTTTCATCACCTCGCCAGAAACATGACATAACTATGTTAGAATCTGTTTCGAAAAAAAAAGCAACACCAGCGTTTCTGGCCTACTGTGCATGTGCATATTCACTCGCTGCAGCGCCTCTTGATCATCGGAGCAGTTGCAATCGCGCCATCCTCCTCCATATACAGGATAATTCACACCGGTACGAGTGGTCTAGCCCCAATATCCTTCGTTGAGTCTTCTGTACACATCATACCCGGTCATTTGATCCTCTAAATATTGTGCCCGCTATATCAATTCAGAATTGTTTTTGATGCGAATGCATTCCCTAGTCGGCGCACGTCATGTGTCTAACGGTGTCTGCGCGCCGGCAGGTGCCATCTCTCCGCTCTCACACTTTCCCCCATAGCAACAGCCACGGGCGCGCGCGTTCATCTTGGCCCCTAGCAACGGGAGCAGGTGGTGCGAGCAGAGCAGTGGAGAGGAGAAGCTCGCCCTGGCGTATAAGGGCGCTCGCATTGCAGAAGAATGTCGATACAAAATGGAGGAAGCGAACCAGGAAATCGACTGGTAAATACTTAGAAAACAGCAGGTGGCCAAACCAAAATGAACTATCGGTTAAGAAGAAAGTGAAGGAAGCGGAGACTGACATGTGGAGAATTGACATGATTAAGAAATGCGCACTAGAGATATATCGAAATTTTAAGCAGAAAATTGCCAAGGAAAGGATCTATGATAATACTCGGGGTAGTTCTCTACTGCGAGGCCAGGACAGGAGTATTATAAACCAAGACATATCAGGCCAAATACGAAGGGGTAGACACGGTATGCAGTGCATGTGGAGAGGAGGAGGAAACTGCTGAACACTTGATAATGTTCCGTAAAGGGCTTCACCCTATAGTTCAGGATGATGGCGCAGAGTTTTTCACAGCACTGGGGTATAAGGACAGGGAGGGTCAAATAGACTTTAAGCGGGTAGAATTAACTAGAAGAAGGTTATCTGCTTGGTGGCTAAAGTCAAGGCACAAGTGAAAATTAAACCCTTCATTGCAAAGTACCAGTCCTCAACTTCACTCTTTAAAGAAAAAAAAGAACATAAATCTAATGGTTAGTTCACTAAGTATTACGGCTAGGTGGCGTTAGCTGCCGCCCGATCTAAAGGGTACAGCCACATCTATCCATTCATCCATCCTCGGTGGAATTCTTTCGTGTGTCGAGAGTGTGTAGCAGAGGGTAGATGCAGTGCCTCGCCGCTTTGTCTCTCACCTTCCTGCACCCCACTTTCCTGTCCGCTCACTCGTATGTACATGTGGAGTGAAGAACGAGCCTCACTCTCGACCGTTTCCTTGCTGATGAATGCGCCAATAAATAGTTAGGTTACAAATCCTCGTCTCGTTATAGATTTATGCCAATAAAATGACTACCATCGACACAAGAATTGCATTCGAATGCCCTCACAATTCTCTTCGGGAAGGTGGGGAAATTGTTTTCGTTTTTTTTGCTTTTCTACAGAAAGTGAATTTTTGGATTGAGATTGATGGGACTCTGCGCAAACTAAATGCTGAGCAATTAGAAATGATGGTTGCACAAAGATGCATTTCCTTGAATATTGTTTTGTTATTTTCAAGGTATTGATGCCTGCTGTGTCGCAAAAACTGAGACAGCCGTATTTGTAATACAAAACATTCAGACATACCGCTATCATGTTAACTGCTTCGCCCTTTCGGGGACACAGAATTCTTCTTTCAAAATTCAAGGTGCATGTATCTACCCGCACCAACTGTTGAGTCTGCAACTACTTCCCCCTCCCGCTCTGCCACCAAGCCGATGGACCCTGCGCACGCCGCCACCGGCAATTCTGGTACCGATGCACAGGTCTACACACAGTCCCTGAAGAAAGAAATCATGAACTTAATATGAAAATGATCACTCTCGCAAACAACAAACTTGCAGGGCAATATCTTAGCTACTTCAGAAGTGCAGTGCGATTAATGAAAACATCCATAGTTGCGAAATCTTTCGCTGCTGACACCAGAATAAGGTTGCGCAATGTGCCGTAGTGAAGGACGGCACATTACCTTAGACCACTGTGCCTCGATGCTGTCACACAGCACCCCCCTCCCCCTCCAAAGTGTGACAGTCATGGCTGGGTATTGAACTCGCACCTTCAAGCATAACAGAACATTTTAACTGCTGGTTGCCATAAAGGGTGTACTACTTGGGAATCTTTAATGCTTAGCGTAGGTTCGCATCACTCATGACGATCACAGTTGCATTTCGACAATGGTACAAGATGTAAAGACGCTCATATATTTCGACTTGTGTCCTTTACGAGAACCTCATGTTGTGAAATGAATCTGCAGATTCCTAGTGCAGATTCATCACACCAAGAGGATTTCTTGAAGCAACCACCTTTAATCAGCGTTGGCCTACAACACATCATTCATTTGCCATGCAGCAGAGCAGCTTGCTTGTGTTTCGATGAAAGAGAGTTTGTAGATAGAGCTTTTTCGAGATTTATTTTCCTACAAACATTTTCTTCACTCTTTTCTGCGAAACTCTATGTCCACATGTATTACAGTGGATTGCTAGATTGCTCTAAAAGCCATAGCTAGACAAATTTAAAGATAAGAAAACTACATTATTTTCATAAATATGAATAACAAAGTACATCATATAAATCGCATTACATTGGCAAAAGCAGAATAATGCACTGAAGCCATAACTCAGTTTGCCTTCGAGTATCGAACACAAACAACACAAAACTAATTCACAAATTTTCAGTGCAGATATGAAATATCACAAATTCTCAATGCATGAACACATAGAATTTTATGAAGGGCCCTAGAAAGTCTTGCACAAGCGACAATACTCAATATTACCTAGCAATATCTCTTGGTAATCATATAATGTGATACAATATTCTGTAGTAATAACATGGCTAAATAAATGATCACAGCAAACAAGTACTTATATAATGAAACATTGCAAGACCACTACATCATGTACTGAAAAAGCTACAAATGAATACCCACATTACAGAGACTACATGCACAAAGATCCTCAGAACTCTGAAGAAAACACATTTTAAAAGGGCCTCTCAAACCATGCAACCTATACCATATATTTATTTGTGGGTAATCAAGACTAACAGAACAATAGTGCTTTAGCACTCATAAAAATACGCACATCAAAATAGGACTTTTTTTTTCAAAATACCTCTAAAGGCCCTCGACAAGGGCATTACCTAGAGGGACATATAAATATAAATTCGAAAAATAACGGAGTGAAAGTAACAGTAAAAAAGTGCAATCTTGGCACTTGGATACATTTGGTAAGAAATAACAACAACAACGACAAAGAAATAAATGCAAACTACAGCATTCGATGAAATTAGGAACTGAAATAACCAGACACAAGCGGTAAAAAAGCTAGAAGTGCAAGCATAGAAGGCAGTTACAGAATGCCTTCTAAAACAGGGTACATGAAATACACGAAATCTACAAGGAAGTACACAAAGACTTACAAAAGGCATACGCTATTAAAAAATTATGTAGAACACTAAATGGGTGACGTCAATGTGATAATGGCACGTGAAATCCGATTGAACGTGAGCACCGTAGACAATATTCCTGCGAAGTCTTCACGCTTTTCATTTTTGGCCACTCCAGGCAGAACTTTCAACTAGTCATCATCGGGTGACCTTACGGAATATATTCAGCAGTTTCTGGATGATGAAGTCATATCAATAGTGATAGACCAAACCAGCCGCAGAGCGGCTCAAATGTCAAAATGCTCTCCTCCAGGTAAGCACTTTTGCTTACAAAAATGGTTGCCAGCGACAAGTTTTGGGTATTCCTTGCTCAACTGCTATTGCAGAGAACAGTTCACAAGCCTCGACATGAGTGGTGCTGGTTCAAGAGCAAGTTGCTGCCTACACCTGTTTTTGGAGAAGTGATGCCCTACCACCGGTTTCTGGTAATTGTGCAAACGTTGCACCTTGTGGACAATGCCAGCACACCCGACCTGAGCGGCCATCCACAGCCGAAGCTTTACAAAATATGGTCATTTTTGGAACGATTGTAGAACTACCACTCGGCATGTATACCGGACAGAGACATGTTGCCACAAAAATATCCGAAGGTCGGTAGTCCGGTATCGGAAGAGGATCCGAAGGTCGGTAGTCCGGTATCGGAGAGAGAGAGAGAGAGAGAGATAAAGATGCAAAGAAAGGCAGGGAGGTTAACCAGACGCACATCCGGTTTGCTACCCTGCACTGGGGAAGGGATAAAGGGGAGAAAAGAGGTTGCAGAGAGATGTAAAGGTACACACAATCACGAGCACACTCGGGGAGCACACACAGTCTACAGGCGGTCGCTCAGGTTTGTTGACTTTAGGTAAAGTAGCAGTGCTTTAGTTGCTTTATGCGCAACTGAGGCAGATGCCCAAGGTCTTAGTATCTTCTGCACACAAAATGATCCGGGGTCAAGTTGATTCAAAACCATCCGGAGCTGGCATCGCTGTGTGTCGTAGCAAGCGCAGCTGCACAGGACGTGCTCGATGGTCTCTTCAGCTCCGCAGTAGTCGCATGTAGGAGTGTCTGCCATACCAATGCGAAAGGTGTACACCTTTGTAAATGCAACACCCAACCAAAGGTGGCATAACAGTGTCGCATCGGAGCGGGAAAGTTGTGATGGTAGCTTTAGCTTGAGCGAAGGATTCAGTTCATAAAATTGACACCTTTGGAAGCTGGTAGACGACCAGAACGTGCGTGTGAGATCTCGAGCCAGCTGGTAAAGTTGTCTTGCTGCATCATTCCTTGATAGAGGAATCGGGACTACACGGGTTCCTTCATGGGCTGAGCGGGCTGCATCATCGGCTAATTGATTTCCGGTAATACCGATATGTCCAGGCAGCCATTGATATATAATATCATGCCCTCGTGCTAGAGCTTCATCATGGCAATGTCTTATTTCTTGTACCAATTGGTCATGACTCCTCCTACGCATGGCAGACTGCAAACTCTGAAGCGCTGCCTTCGAATCACAGAATATGACCCATTTTCCTGGACGTTCTTGAACGAGATATTGTAAAGCAGCCCTTATATCAGCAAGCTCTGATGCCGTAGATGTAGTCATATGCGACAACTTAAACTTGATTGTCATTGCTGCAGCCGGAATTACAGCGGCACCTGATGAGCTGCTGGACGAGACGGACCCATCAGTGTATATCTGCGTTCGGTCTAAGTACAACTCATGTAATAATAGCAGTGTTGCTTGCTTCAATGCTACTCTGGAGTGATTGCTTTTCTTTTTGATTCCCGGAATTTCTAGACGTACTTGCGGCTGGTCGAGGCACCACAAAGGACATGCCATTCTCGCAGCTGGCATATATCCTGATGGAATGCTGTTTAGGTGCTTGGCTATGACGTCTGAAAACGTAGCACGTGGTCTTCTGGAGGGTAGAAGGGCCAAGTGGTGGTCGGGGACACGGTTAGCATGTCGAATGTGCGCTCTGAGGCAATCCACAGAATGTAATGGCAGAATGTAAGTCCGCGTGATAGTATACTCAATTCTTCTTTGCTAAGTTCTTTGTCGGAAAGGTTAATAACGTTTGGCTCTTTGGGGTGTGGTGGCAAATTTGATTGAACGTGAGATGATTTGGTATTTTTTCTGTAAGCAGCAGTGGGTATAACTTGTGACACATTGTCCCGCGCAAATTTCTTCCTCTTAAGTTTTTCAATTTCCTCCATTTTTTTGTGCTCAAATACGTCTAGTTCTTTAGCTTCCCACTCCGAAAGAGAAAAGTCATTTCTTAAATACCGCTCCTCGTCTGTCAGTGCGTTTAGAGTCTTTCTACAGTGTTCGATGGTGACCTTCGTTACCTCCTGTGTGGCGTGATCGAGAATTTCGATCCACCGTTTCATTTCCCCTTCGGCAAAGTTATGCATCGATGGTGTTAGCGACAAGCGCAGCCCCTTCGGAGCCGTACCCGCCAGTACATATTGTTCGAGGCTTTGCACGTGAAGTTCGTGCCGTATTCTTTTGTCAACATTTTTTCTAAGTTTAAGAAAATTTGGACCCGTTCTATGGCCTAGTTCATCTGAAACGGACGGTGTTTGCCCACTCGCACAGCCAGTATGTCACTTTGCCCAGACGCGGCGAATAGAGCCGCAAGGTGCCCGGAGGTCGTACCTGGTTTGGGTTGGAGCTCCATCCCGTTGTGCCTCCCGTGACGAGCTGGCCTGTAGACGCGGGACAATGTGTCACAAGCTATACCCACTGCTGCTTAGAGAAGAAATACCAAATCCTCTCACGTTCAAACAAATTTGCCACCACACCCCAAAGAGCCAAACGTTATTAACCTTTCCGACAAAGAACTTAGCAAAGAAGAATTGAGTATACTATCACGCGGACTTACATTCTGCCCTGGCAACGGAAGGTATGATGAATTCACGTTCCTAAAAGACCTAGACAACTTCGCACGAAATTTACGATTGGAAGAATATTTCTTTGATAAACCCGAAAAAGATAACGCACGTTTTCGTGGGGTAATCGGACGGCAATGGACCCCAGACGCCAATAGAGATCGATATCTGGATCTCTATATAGACGCGGTTCAAAAAGATGTTATTCATGCGTACAAGGTGCATAAACCAAGCATGAATAACATATCAAAAAGAGAAAAAGAGGCACTACTCACGTTGAGCAACTGCGAAGATCTCGTCATTAAACCAGCAGACAAAGGAGGCGCGATTGTTGTTCTGAATAGATCGGACTACATTGAGGAAGGCAAGTGACAACTAAACAACAAACAATTCTACAAACACCTCGACTTTGACCCTACCACGGAGCACAAAAAGATCATTGTAACAACCCTAGAGGATCTCACACGTGAAGGCGCCATTAATTCAAAGCTTAAAAAGGCACTTAATACGGTACATTCGGCGCCTGGTCGTTTTTACATGCTGCCGAAGATTCATAAAGAGAATAACCCTGGCAGACCCATTATATCAGGCACGGAAACATTAACGGAACCCATTTCCAGTTATACTGATTCTTTAATCAAAGACATACCACCCACACATGAGTCCTTCTTGCGTGACACAAACCACTTCCTTCGGGAAATAGTAGACGTGAAAATTCCAGACGGTGTATTTCTCGTAACATTGGATGTTAGCTCACTCTACACAAATATCCCACATGACGATGGTGTAAGGGCACTTGTTGAATCGTATGGCACACACAACCCTGTAGCTTATCCAAGCAAAAAAGTAATTGAAATCTCCACAAGACTTGTACTCGATTTGAACAGCTTTGAATTTAACAACCGGTACTATCTTCAAATCAGCGGTACGGCAATGGGTACAAGAATGACCCCAAACTACGCTAACATATTCATGCACCACATAGAGTCCAATTTTCTTTCATCTTGTAATATCAAACCATTACTCTATAAACGGTACTTAGATGATATATTCATAATTTGGACACATTCGGAAAACGAGCTCCTCAAATTCATACAGGCATTCAACCAGGTTCGCCCCAGCATTTATTTTACACACTCCTACTCTAACACTGAAATAAACTTTCTTGATGTACTCATTCGAGTTGACGATGGTGCGTTGGTACCTAACGTATACAGAAAACCTACGGACAGGTAACAATACCTGCACTTCAAAAGCTGCCACCCGCGACATTGCAAGACCAGCATTCCCTATTCCCAAGTACACACATTCCGACGAATCTGCTCCCGCACCAAGGACTTCCACCAAAACAACACACATATGCGCGAAGTACTCCTTAATGAAGAATACCCGCCAGCTATCATCGATGACGCCATCAAAAAAGCTGAAAATCTGGACCGCCAGATTCTTCTCAACCACCAGAAAAACGCCGACCAACACCGCAACAAAAACTTACTATTAACTTTCACGAGCAACCCACCGAACATAAACAAGGTCCTAAGAAAACACTTTAACATATTGGAACAGAGCGTGCGACTATCCAAAATTTTCACCTATCCTCCTTGTGTTGTATACAGACGGCCGAAAAATATAAAGGATCATTTATTAAATTCAAAGATAGGTGTGAAACCTCAAATTGGGTGTCACCCTTGCGGAAAAAGCAGATGCAAGGTATGCAAACACATGCAGACAACGACAGTGGCGAAAAGCACCCACTCGGATTTTAAGCACAGGATAAGAGGTGCACTAGACTGTGACTCAGACAACGTCATATACCTCCTAGAATGTGGGGTATGTAACAAGCAATACGTGGGCCAGACAGACACTCCGTTTAGAATTAGATTCAACAACCATCTGGCACATGTACGATCTCTGCCAGGCCTTCCACTTTCAAAACACTGCACATTAAAAGACCACAGCTTTGATGACATCAGGGTTACACCACTAGAAAACAACTTTCGAAAAATCAGAGAACGGGAACAACGCGAATCTTATTTTACCTACAAATTTAACACGATAAAATACGGAATATATGAACACCCAGGCACTCTGTCAGCGTTACGACCGCTAAAAGACGCAAACGCTTCTCTCTAATCAGTCCGGTTTCATTACGACAATAATATTACCCGCTAACAAAGCTTTTGGCCTATGCATCTGACAACATAGAAATGATTTGCCTCAACAAGCACAGGCGGAACGCACAGATAAGTGGTCCCGGATGTCGTACGGTACCCCCCCCCCCTTTTCTTTTCTTTTTTTTTCTGCTTTAAGTTTCAACGCACATTCTGTTCCTTCATTGACAAGGAGCTGACAGCTAGGTGGTTTCGTTAACTTTTTTATACATGCGTGCATGTCTTCCCAGTGAGCCGCAACTGTGTGGTGATTGTCCCAAATGTTGTACAGTCCCCCCCCCCCCCCCCTGTTCTTTCTTTTTTTCCTTCTTTAATTTTTAACGCACATTATGTTCCTTCACTGACAAGGAGCCATTGCATATAATGAATATCGATGGCGGTGCCTCAATCACCGGCTTTTGCGTTCCTCCCGACGCCACCAGCACGCACTCGAAGCGCTTAAGCCCTCCCCAGTAACTTGTCCTACACTTCAAAGAGGAACGAGCCGCCAGCGGACTACACGGAAAGGTGAAATACAAGAACGGCGGCTCAGTGCCCACTTGGGGAAGAGTGGGGGCGGGGGAGGTATTGTTGACAATGATGACATTCCTCAACTACCTCTGCCCTACTCTGTTAAAATGCTGCCCCTTTCTAATTACGCCGTGTCGGTCTTGCTTCTTCTCCTAGATTTTCTATTTTTTTAATGTTTGTCCTCCCGTTTCGCTGTTTCTTCTTCTTTTTTCTCTCTCTCTTTTTTTCTTGTTTTTTACCTTTTTTACTTTTCTGTTGACCCCTTCCCTCCTGTCTCGACAGGCTATAAAAGGACACGGAACATGTGTAAATAGTATTATGCCTTGAAAAAGGCGGGGTTCCCGTCGATACGTCGGCACAATAAACAGTTGTTATGTGAAAGCGCATCTACTTTCATATATATATATATATATATATATATATATATATATATATATATATATATATATATATATATAAGATCTAACAGACAATATTGCCAAGGAATGTATAGAAGAAGTTATTAGAACCAATGCAACGTAAATAGGAAGAAAGAAAAGTGTGAAAAAATAACTTGCCGTGAGCAGGAATCGAAGGTTCGACCTTCCAATAACGCGTTCGAGCATCGAACGCGTTATTCTAAGGTCGAAAGTTATTATTATCAGGAGCAGCCAGTTCATTACATCGATGATAGGCGTACGTCCCCTCGGAAGTCAGAAGTTTGGCGTACACACGACCACAGGCCTCTGAGCTTTCACTGCGGTGAAGCAGATCACTTGTACCGCCAGTGCCCATACCACCACCTTGGGCTTCGCGGCTTCTCTGCATACTCGCCGCCACCCTGAAACGGCCAGTGACCCCGTGACATCGAATGCTACCTCGTCCATCGCCCTGCACCCCCGTCCGCTGGGCGCCAGTCGCGTTCATCGTCGCCGAGGCAATTTTCATCGCTGCCCCAGCGGTATTCTACCGCATGGTCTCCAAGTCCCCGCTGGGAAAACTAACTTGAGCGACTTCTAGGGGCGTGGTCACTGAACATCGAAGTGCCGAAGACCTACAACCAACTCAAAGACTTCACTATACTGCAGAATACGACCGGCTTTCACTTAATATAGCAGTGACGATTGATGGCTACGCGGTTGACGCGTTAGTGGACACTGGTGCCGACTACTCAATATATAGCGGGTAACTTGCCTCGCAGCTAAAAAAAGTAATCACGCCGTGGCACAACTCGCAGATTCGGACGGCTGGCGGGCATGTTGTTACTCCGCTGGGCGCCTACGCTTCTAGAGTTGAGATCCAAAATTATAAGATAACTTGCCGTGGGCAGGAACCGAACTACCGCAGGTGCGGTTCCTGTCGATTGTCGATTCCTGTCGATTCGTTTGTCGTTAGCTGCCTTTTCCTACGTGAGTGCTTTCGAGACGTGATTCTTGGAGTTCACTCTCTTCAAGAGTATGGTGCTATTACTGACCTGCAAGAGCGTCGTGTCATATTTTCAGTCGACTGAGCAATTGATGTACAAAATGATGAACGGCGTCTCGACGTACTTCAATATTTTGCAGACAGCGTCACGCTTCCTCCTCGAACAAGCGTCATGGTCGACGTCCCACGCTGTAATTGAGGCGATGGCATAGGAGTGGCCGAAACGAACTTACAGCACCATCTTAAACATGGCAGTTGTGTAGCCAGAAGTGTCATACGGCTTCGTGGTGGCCGATCGCAGTTGCTTGTTACCAACTTAAGCAACGAACACCGACACCTCTTCCGCGGCACTTCGATCGCTTTTGCCAACGAAATAGAATAAATTTGCAACTGTTTCGAGTCGAAGGCCACCGACGCCACAGACACGGTATTCGGTAATATCGACATCATTCCTACACTGTCGACCAGTAACCAGACTGCACTGCGCACGCTCTTGTTTGAATCCCGGTCCTGCTTCACAAGTTCCTCCAATGTGCGCCAGACATCCATCACACAGCACAGAATAATCACGTACGACGACGCATGCCCAAGCAACCAGCATCCTTACCATGTGTCGAAAAAAGAACGTGCAGGGATAAGTACGCATGTCTGACAGATGCTTGAAGATGGTGTCATTGCACCATCCAACAGCCCAAAGTTGTTTCCGGTTGTCCTAGTCAAAAGAAAAGACGGGACAATGTGCTTTTGCGTCGACTACCGGAAGCTTAACAACGTGACCGAAAAGGATGTGTACCCGCTGCCGCGGATCGATGACTCGTTCGGTAGACTTCGTCATGCCCTATATTTTAGATGCGGAGCATCTTATACTCGCGCCTTGTAGTGCGCCGTCCGCGCCGTCCGCGCCGTCCGCACCGCTTCTCGAACATTCGACAGCTGACGCGCGCGCATGCGCCGTCGCGCCGTCGCCCACTCTTCCACCATCTGTGCATCCCTTCCTCCTCTACACACCGCGCGCGCTTCACTCCTCCACCATCTGTGCACCCTTCCTCCTCTACACACCGCGTTCGACATCTACAATTCTCCTGATTCTCCAGTGGACGCGCATGTGGCGTCGCGCTTCGAGAACATTCAACAGCTGACAGTGCATGCGCCGTCGTGCTGTATACATACTCAAGGTCGGCGCTCGCTCGCTCAGTTGCCGCTGGTCGGTTGGTTTGTACGGCGTGTCGACGTCCAAGGTCGCGTTGAAATGAATTCCAACGAATCCACAAACACAATGATCGACGTCCCTTCGACCAGCGCCGCCCTTTCGCATACGTGTGTACGTGTTCACTCATTTAACACCCCCTCCTACAACCACGTTAACCAATTTAGCCATCGACCCAAGTAAGTCGCACTTTAACACCCCGTTAACCAATTATATGGTCCGCATCCTCCTCAGTGTTCCCCCGAGGGAAGCTGCGGGCAATTTTTTTTCTTCTCTGAATCTGAAAAGTGAGTGTTGGCAAATTGAAATAGATGAGCGAGACCACGAGAAAACAGTTTTGTGACTCTAGACGGCCTCTACCGATTTCTAGTGGTTCTTTTTGGCTTGTATGCTGCGCCGGCAACCTTCCAGCGAATGATGGACACTGTCCTCACAGGGCTTAAGTGGCAGACTTTCCCACCTCAACATGGTGGAGGTCTCAGTTTCTGCCGCGTTCGAGCAGCATCTTTACCCCTCGCGCAGTGTGCTGCAGGCTATCCGATCGGTGAACCTCACACTAAAGCCACAGAAGTACTACTTCTGTTATGAGGAACAATAATTTCTTGGACATTTAGTTGGCGCCGAAGGAGTCCGTCCCGATCCAGACAAACTTGCCCCTGTTGCCAAATTTTCAGCTCCAATCGATAAGAAAGCCGTCCGCCGCTTGCATGGTTTGTGCGCCTACTATCTCAGGTTTATTGACGGCTTTTCACAGATAGTGGAACCCCTGACTCGCCTCACAAGGGACGACACACCGTTTGTGTGAGAGAACGAGCAACAAGCAGCAATTGCTGAACTGCGACAGCGCATGCAGTTAGCGCCTGTTCTCGCTCATTTCGACGATGATGCTTACACGGAGGTGCATACTGACGCCAGCAACGTTGGTCTCGGGGCAGTGCTCGTTCAGCGTCAAGATAGCATCGAATGAGTCATAGCTTACGCCAGCCGCTACCTATCCTGTGCGGAGGCGACTTATTCCACTACGGAGAAAGAGTGCCTCGCAGTACTGGGGGCAATCGCCATGATTTGCACGTACCTTTACGGTCGTCCCTGCAAGATAGTGACAGATAACCATGCCCTTTGTTGGTAGGCAAACATGCGAGATCCTTCGGGGCGACTAGCACGGTGGAGCTTGCGGTTGCAGGGATTTGACGTCACCATCGTTTATAGGTTCAGCCGAAAGCATGAAGACGCTGACACACTGTCGCGCGCACCACTTCATCTCGACAGTCAGGGAGGAGAGGACGACGAAGACTTCCTGGGAGCCATTAGCTCGTTGGACCTGAGCAGACGACAGTACGACGACGAAAAATTTGACCAATCATTGATCACTTAGAGGGCCACATCACAACCATAACACATCGTTTTGTCTGCAAGATGGCGTGCTATACGAGATGAATGCCCGTTCAAACGACCGTACCTGCCTCCTGGTGGTTCCTCGGGACATACGAGACAACGTCCTTTTCGCTTGCCATGACGAACCCACGTCTGGCCACCTAGGCTCTTCACGTACACTTGCTAGAGTGAGCGAGAAGTACTATTGGCCTGCACTTTCGACATGTGTCAAACAGTACGTCAAACGCTGTCAGGAGTGCCAGCGCCGAAAGCAACCATCTGTTAAGCCGGCTGGCTTACTTCAGCCAATTTAAGCACCCTGTACGCCGTTCGGACAAATTGGCATGGACATTCTCGGCCCATTTCCCTGTCTTCCAATGGTAACAAATGGTTGATCGTAGCGACCGATTATTTAACACGCTACGCTGAGACACAGGCGATCCCACGAGCCACGGCCTCTGAGGTAGCGCAGTTTTTCATGCGCCACGTCATGTTACGTAACAGTGCACCTTCTAGCGTCATATCACACTGCATTCAGAGCACAGCTTATGGAAGAAGTTCTTGAACTAAGCAACATCTGGCACTGAAAGACAACCGCATACCATTCGCAAACGTACGGGCTTACCGAGTGGCTGAATAAGACGCTCGCAGACATGATCGCAATGTACATCGCTGTACAGCGCAAGACATGGGACCAGATCTTGCCTTACGTGACCTTCGTGTATAACACCGCCGTGCAAGAGGCCACGCGAATCACACCATTTCGGCTTCTCTACGACCGCGACGTACAGACCATGCTCGACTTTATGCTACCGTGTCAAGACGACGAAGAGTTGGCAACTGACGCCGAAGAATTCGCAGAGCGTGCTAAGGAAGCTGGACAGCTTGCATGACTGTAAATCAGCCAGCCGCAGCAAGCAGACGCACGACGCTATAATACCCGCCAACGGGACGTGGTCTACAACCCCGGAAAACAAAATTGGGTGTGGACGCCCATCCGCCACCGAGGCCTCAGTGAAAAGCTACTTAGCCGGTATTTCGGCCCATACAAAGTGCTACGCCACATCAGTGACGTTAACTACGAAGTGGTCCTGCACTCAACAACACCGCAGGCACGAACCAGCACACGACCGAGCCCGGACGTCGTTCTCGTTGTGCGCATGAACCGTTCTTTGCGCGTTCGTAACTTTCTTTTTTTTATTATTCACTTGTCTTTCCGTTTTTAATTCATTTTCATGAGCTTTCTTACTTATTCATTGCCTTTATCTTATTGTCACGACCTTTATTTTCTACTTTCCGTTTATCTGGGATTCCTATTTTCTTTTTTTTTCTTCACGCACCTATGCTGTAGCGTCGGGGCAATGCTATGTCTTTTCTTTTCCTCGCTTCTATCTTTTATTTTCCTTTTTTTGGAAGAGGGGTTAATGCCATCTGCTTGTAATGTATTGGGAGCAAGAGCAGCTCTCACCCTGAAAAAGAAAGGAAGATCGCGTGCGTCTTCTTCGCTCGATATCCAGCCGCAAAAGAGGCGCTTTTCAAGAGCTGGCTACATATTGGCTAACAACATACTGGTTAACTGTGAAGTCTCGTGACAATATTCTGCTCTTTGCTTTCTTACGGCACAGAAGCATGCATCATCACGCACCGCGAACTGTTGCAAACAGCATGCATACATATAAGTGTCCGCGATCAGCGGAAAAGTATTTAGGATGATCTAGCAAACAAATAGCTCTATCTAGACTGCAGCCAGAGAACATGTATGGCTAAGTAACTGAGCACTCTGTGTTCGCAGGAGAAGAACATATAAAAGAGGTGTGAAGCGGAGGGTGAGGTACGCGAATATGTACTTCGGTGCACATTGCCTACCATAACTAGCTTGCCGAGCCGCGGCTGTGTAAAATTAGCGATCGGGTCTTGTGTGGCTACACTAAGTTATCACGAATGCGCACAGTAGCATCTGTGGCACTACCTATACGCGTCTAAGGAAGTAAGTCTGCTTTAGGCGATTCGGCTATGGTGATCAATCGAATTTCTCCCGCACGCGTGTGCGATGTCAGCCGTCTGTTATAAACTGCATATACTGTGATACATTATTCTAAAACTCTATCTTTGTTGTAGTCCAGCAAATAAATTGCCCGGAGAAATAAGAACTAGGGTTGTAGAGTGTTATCGCGTGCCGGCCACTTCCAAAGCTCCCGGTTTTGTTCACTAACTAAACATGTGCGTGTTGGTATGCTCAATTATTCATTCATCTAACTCATAAAGTCAATTAACATTAGGCCTACCTTGGTCACGGCATCATCAAGACTCCCTCATTGTCGGAACAGTGCACGAAGCATCAGAAAGTATTCGCATTATAAAGAAAAGCAATCAGCAACTTGCACCATAAATGCTGCGATATGCGACTGGTTTTAGTTTCGGGCCCAAGCGCCATGGCTGTTTAAGTTCACAGGATCATCGACAGATGGCAGATGGAAGCAGATGTAAGCAGAAGCAAACATCGCAGATGGAAGCAAAAAGAGTGAGTCGCAAATGTCTCAGTCTCATAATTCGCAATGCCAAGCCCCCCCCCCCCCCCCCTTCCCTCCCTGCTAGCCTCTGCCGTATTTCGAATTTTCGTGGTCTTCAGTTAGCAAGTATGCCCAGAACACTGTACTATAGCTTTCATACATCAATGCACTTTACTAGGCAACAATTTTCTGTGGCAGCACAGTCAAGGCTACGAAGCCCTAGCACGCTTTTTTAAGTGTGAATACACTTTATAAGCGACCCCAAACCATCCACCGCCGCCGGCGGCGTCCGCAGTCTTCTCTCTATCTTTAAAAGAAAGAGGACTTGGCGGGCCGCAGCGCGACGCTCTACCGAATAAGCCACGGACGCGACGCTGATATCGGTGTCAGTAACGCGCCTTATAGCTTTAACGCCACTGCGCGCGTCCCCTCCCCCTTCGCTCGCTCCTCCGCTCTCCTCGCTCGCTGCAGCTGCGCGCGCACCCCTCTCTCTCGCGCGCCCGCCTTCTCTCTCAGTCTCCCGTCGAGAGCGAGTCGTGCGATGGATGTCCTAGAGGCAACGCTACCATCAACAACGAATGCAGTACAACCGAATGCCAGCACTGCACCCGTCGTTGGAGGTGACGGTACCGCGGTGGTTTCGCTGACGTTGGAAGACAAGGCGGCGCTGCGAAGGGCTCGTGAGACCGAACGTAAGCGAGCGAAGCGTGCAGCGGATGCCGAACTGCGTGCTCGCGAGGCCTAGTGCAAGCGGGCGAAGCGTGCAGCGGATGCCGAACTGCGCGCTCGCGAGGCCGACGACAAGCGGGCGAAGCGTGCAGAGGATGCCGAACTTCGCGCTCGCGAGGCCGAGGACAAGCAGGCGAAACGTGCAGCGGATGGTGAACTGCGCGCTCGCGAGGCCGAGATGAGGCGTCAGCATCGAGCCGCGAACGCGCCCCAAGAAGCGGAACGACAACGCAAGCGTCAGGCGGAGAAGGGTGATGAAGGCCGGCGTCAAGACGCCGCTCGCAATCGTCTACGGCGAGTGGACGTTCCCGAAGCCGTTCGAGCCAGTGAACGTGCCGCGCGGAAGAGAGTGCGAGCCCTGGACTTTGCTCGTCCGGACGCGCGTTTCAAACGCGACTTTTTGGATCGCAGCTTCGGTCACAGCTGCGCCGTGTGTGACCGGCTGTGGTTCGATAACAACCTGAGCTGCATTTCCGGCGTGAGGAACGAGACCAACAGGATGAACGCGTTGCGGGTTCTTTGGAGTGAGTTCGGAAGACGGTCGGGCGAATACCGATGCGACGACATGGATGCGCAAGACCCGCGGCTGGCTCCCTTCGGTGCGTTCCGGGTGTGTGCGTCGTGCCGAGAGTCCCTGCTGGCCGGGCGGGTTCCGCCATTGAGCAAGAGCCACGGCTACGCGTAACCGCCTCGTCCCGCGGACCTCCCCGATCTGAACCCGGTGGAGGAGCGCCTCATCTCGCCTCGACTCCCCTTCATGAGCATCAGGCGGCTTACGCGGGGCAACGGTCAGTACGGCAATAAGAGACAGATCGTGAACGTGCCCATCGACGTTCCGAGCGTGGTGGAGTGTCTTCCGCGGCTGGTTCCCGAGGACGTTGCGATAGACGTGCACGTGAAGCGGAGGCTGGCGAGTCCGGCTACGTACAGACGCGGACTGGTGAACCACGGTAACATCTTGGCGTGGTTGAAGCACCTGGAGCATGCGCTGTTGTATGTCACTAGCGGCGTGCGCATCGACTAGAGTCGGCTGGGTGTCTTCGATGACGATGATGCGGCCGTTTGTGAAGGTGAACGCGCCCAGGGGGAAGACGACGCGGATGACATCGAGACTGTCCCCGAGAACATAGATTTGGACGACCCCGTGCAACTAGCCATTGCCCTCAATGCCATGTCACAGACGATCTTCTTTAATGAGGAGGGTGAGCAACGACCGCGCGCTCTCATGATGAGAGATGATGGGGAGCGAAGCGGTGAACTGGGCGATGCCGCTGCCGCTGACAAGCTGATCGATCAGTCGCATAGCCTGCACCTCGCTCCGGGTGGGAACCACGTCCCACTGCCGCTCTTCATGGATGCGTATAGAGCTCGCCTTCCCCACGATATACATGGGTGTGCCTCGCAAGATCATCGGTCCGCGTTCCACGCCATTCGCCATGGCCAGCAGCGAGATACGGCACACCGACCGGCGTGGAGCAACGCCGGAGCGCGTCTTGTACATGGCCGCGAAGGTGATGCGGTACAACGTTGCGGAAAGCAACATGATGTTTCGCACCAACAAGACCACTGGTTTCATCACGCGCGAGCAGCTCGAGAGTGGCGGTAAGAAGTTCCTGGAGGAGGTGCTGGACCGCGACCTCGCATTCATGCGGGGCGTTCCAAATACGGTCCAGTACTGGCAGGATCGCAGGAGTGAACTCTTCGCAATGATCCGCCAGTTGGGCAAGCCGCACGCGTTCCTGACCATGTCCGCGTCCGAGGTCCACTGGGAGCGCCTGCTCGAGACCCTGGAGTGGCTGCGGGTTGGGCCCGACGGCACGCCTCGGCCCGTGTCCGAGATGATGGCCTGGGAGCGCGTGGAGCTCGTGAACGAAGACCCCGTTGCCTGCGCGATGTACATCAACAGGATCTTTGACGTCATCATGAACGTGCTCGCCGACAGAAACTGCTCGGCGTTCCGCCCGTACGTGATCCGGGATTACTTCAAGTGGGTGGAGTTCCAGCAGAGAGGAAGTGCGCACGTGCACGTCATCCTGTGGCTCGAAGAGGCGCCCGACGAGGAGCTCACCGGTGAGGAAGGTGCCATGTCCAAGACCCTCGAGACGGTCGCCCAACTCCTCACGCTCGACACTACGCTCCTCAGGCGGCCGCGCACGCAGACGCATCAGCACACATACACGTGCTACAAGCGCGGCCGCACCAAGTGCCGGTTCGAGGCGCCCTTCATACCCAGTGATGAAACGAGGATAGTGGTGCCGTTTCCACCTGCGCCGGAGGGAGACGATGTGGAGTGTGAGCGGGAACGCCAGCGTCTCAAGGCCCTGAAGAAGAAGTATGATGAAATGCACGAGGGCCTCGAGTCCGGCGACTTTGAGGATCTCGCCTCGTTCCTACGCGCTTTCGGCCTGCACTCCGAGAAGGAGTATATGGATGTCCTGCGCGCCGGCCTTTCGCTACCCTGCGTTCTCCATCGAAGGACCGCGGCGGAGAAGTTTGTGAATGCATTCAACGCGTGGATAGGCCGGGTCTTGGATTCGAATATGGATATGCAGATAATACTCGATCACTACGCGTGCGCTTCCTACGTGGTGGACTATGTCAATAAGTCCGACCGCGGAATGTACAACCTCAAACGCACCGTTGCCGAGATCCTCAAAACGAATCCCAACGACGACATCGAAGCCGTGATCCGCAAGCTTCGTGTGGACATCCTAAAAGGAATTGAAATGTCAACACAGGAGGCGGCCTGGTTTTGCTCAAACAGGACATGTCGCACAAGAGCCGGGAGGTGGTGTACGGCCCCACGTGCTACCCCGAAGAACGGGTGCGCGTACGCAAAACGCGTACCGAGTTGGAGGTGCTCCCTCCGGGCTCCACTGACGTCTGGAAAGCGAACCTCGTGCAAAAGTACGAGGCCAGGCCGCCAACCCTCAACGACGTATGCCTCGCCAAAAAAAAACGAAAAGAATACAACCCGGCGGATGACGATGCACTGGTCCAAGAAACGGTGGAGGTCCACTATGCCGAGATGCTGCGGCTCAGGCGAGAGAGAGAGGAGGATGAAGAAAGAACAATGCAAGAAGAAGAAGATTGTAATGAAGATGACGGGTGCGCGCGGGTACCCATCCCCGAACGACGAGATGCGGATGCTAGTGTGTACGCGGACGTGCTGCCTAATGAGCGTCAGTACGCCGTGTGCTGCGGTACGCAATCGGCGCAAAATCATGGAACGAGAAGAGCACGTCTCGATGATGCGCAGCACCAACCCCGAGCAGTACGAGTTGCTGCGCGAGATTCTGCACCGTCAGACCACGCCGGGGCAGCCTCCGCTGCGGGTCTTCTTCACGGAACCCGCGGGTTGTTGCAAGACCTTCGTGCTCAAGCTTGCCATGGACGTGTATAATCGCTGTGCGGACTGCTGCGGTGCCGTTGTATGGGAAGACGGCTCCTCCTCATCCGCCCCTTCCGTCTACAACGCGTACGTGATCTGCGTCAGTACGGGAAAAGCCGCCGTTGCTGTGGGTGGAACCACCGTCCACAGTGCCTTCTATCTCGTGCGGGCTGCCCGTGGAAACCGACAGGACGCCCGCCTCGGAGTCATGGGGGACGGTGGACTCCGACCTAGTGACCTGAACACCTTCCGGTGTGCCTGCCGCAGAGTCAAGTGCGTCATCATACACAAAGTCTGTATGATGTCCGCGGACCAACTCAAACTGGTTGATTGCCGTCTGCGCCAGATCACGCAGCGACTCACCGAACCCTTCGGTGGACTGGACGTCATCCTCTGCGGGGACCTGCGGCAGTTGCAGCCCGTGCGTGCCAGCGAGATCTTCAAGCAGCCCCGCAGTGCTGATGGTCTCCTCGGATTCAGCACTGTCACCTGGCATCATTTCGAATACTTCCCGCTCGTGAGAGTCGTGCGCCAGTCCGATGTCACCTTCTCCGCGGTCATCACCAAGATTGGGGACGGCCGCGCGCTCGAGCCCGAAGAAGTAAAGCTTCTCGAATCCAGGTTCGTCACGGTTGAGGAAGCCGCCGAGCGCGCGCCCTCGGCCGTGTGCATCTTCTACTCGAACGCCGATGTCACGCGTTTCAACGATACCGTGGCCCGTTTGCAGGACGACTTTGTGGTGCTTCGCGCGCGTGATCGATACCTCGGCTGCAAGACGCCGCATCTGCTCGAGAATGCCAAGCGCAGGGTTGCCCGCATGGTTCCCAGCGAGTTTGCAAATCTGCCCGGGAAAGTCATGGCCGTGGTTGGCAAGCCCTACATGATGACTCATAACATCGATCTCGTGGATGGTCTGGTCAACGGTGCGGTTGGAGTCTTGCGCCTGTGTGAGCTCGCCGGCCCGTTGCCCGATGATGGAGATGCAGTGGATGAAGAAGGAGAAGGAGACGAGGATGAAGAAACGCGCGTGAGGCGACTGTGGCTCGAGTTCGATGTGCCCGGTACCGGAAAGCTCACGCGTGCGCGCGCCGCTCTGGCCGTTCACGAGGCCCTTTCCAACGGCTACGACGTGACCAGCGAGAACTGGATACCCATCGAGATGCAGTCGGCCACCGTCACGGTAGATCGAAAGGCCGGCATAGCTTGTAAACGGACGCAGTTCCCCTTGTCCCGGCCAGCGCCATCACCGTGCACAAATCTCAGGGGGGAACCTATGCCTCGGTCGTGTACAACTACTCCAAGACGCACCCGCAGAAGCTCGTCTACGTTGCGCTCTCTCGGTGTACCAACCTCAACGGACTATACCTCACCAACGCTGAGGGAGCCCACACCTTCTACCACAAGCAAGACAACCCCGACAAACCCATGCTCGATGAGTTTCGGAGGCTCGAGAATCACCGTTTCGTCACCGTCACGCAGCGCTACCTCTCCGCTCTGAGGGACCAGCATTTCCGCAGGGTGTGCGAGGGTGGCTGTAGGGAGTTCACGCTCGCGCTCCTAAACGTCCACTCTCTCTCGGCGCATGCACTGGACGTTGCCAAAGACCCCGTACTCTCCAGAGTTGATCTCCTCTGCCTCACGGAGACCTGGAACCGCTCCTCCGGTGACTGCGCTGCCGATGTCTTCGTGAGTGGCTACGATCGCGTGACCCGGGCCCTCGCCGAGAGAAGGGCTGGTGGAGTGGACGTCTTCCTAAAGCGCTACCGGCCCTTCAGTGAGAGCTCAGGTGACAGCAGGACCGGACCCAACTCCTGGTCTTACAGCGTGCCGATCCCGCTCCTGATGCATTGCCGCGAACGTGTCCCACTGACTACCCGTCTCCTTCGCCCGGAGTGAAAGCCGGGGCGAGTACTGCGGCGTGTGCTTGGTTGGACAAGTCTACGCCAACGTCCTCTCGCATGCCGTGTGTACTCGCCGCTCAGAGACGACTCGCTGTATGCCTCTGTCTACACCAGTGCCTACTCCGGCTATGCCGTCCGGGTTGTGACCGTCTACCTGGCCCCGAACCTCTCGAGAGATGACGTCTTGGAGCAGATGGATGCGGCGATGGAGAGTGAGTCTGTGCGCGCGCGTCCCTCAGTTCCTATTGTGGTGGTGGGTGACTTTAACGTGGATATTAGAAAGGACAATGGCTGGTTGGTTGACCACATGCTGTACAATTACTCGAAGACGTGTCTGTCTCTCGAGTTTCCGACCACAATCAACGTGGCTTCATAGACTTGGCGTTCAGTAGGAACTGTACGGTCTGCTCCGTCTTGCCGGATCCGCTCACCGTACATTTCTCGGATCACAAAGCGCTGGTACTAACCGTGAACTACAACAATAACACGAATAGGTGCTAATCTGTAGTGTAGTTTGCGTGTGGTGTGTGACGCGCTCGCGATGTGTGCATTTAATGCATCGTACGAAAATCGTAAGTGTAAATAAATAATACTTCGTATATAATGTATCTGTGTACAAATGCTTCATGACAAACAACACCATTAATTTATATTACACTTCAATCATCATCATCAGTAATAAAACTCCCAAGCATTTCCCCGAGGGCGAACAGGGTTAAGTGCGAATGCACGGGGTGATGCTATGAGGGGGAGTAAAGTTAAAATCTGTTGGCATTCAGCCAGTGAGTTAACGTAAACTCCCCCGTGTGATCAAATTGCGATTCCCAGGAACCATTACACCATAAAGGCACCATTGTGTGATTAATAAGTACAACAGTGCGAATTAATAAATACTCCTCATAGCATCACCCCGTGCATTCGCACTTAACCATGTTCACCCTCGGGAAATGCTTGGGAGTTTTTTACTACGCTTCCGCATATAGTCCACGAATGCTAACTTTTATATACTGCGTAGCATAATGGGAAATAGAAAGAGAAAAAATGTCAATAATATGTTCAAGATTGTTCGCATTATTATTATAAAGAGGTCACCCGTGTTGGTTTTTTGTTCTTTGCCGTTTCTAGTTTTCCTGGTTTTCTTATGCCATTGATATTTTTTCTGCCACGGTAACAGCAATGGCGTCACTTGATTGAAGCAAGTTCACATCGAAGCTTGTCAGCGAGCATGAGTGCGTGTTCTTTAGGTGATCTGTATTCATCGAGCAGGGAGGAAACAGAGACAGTGGTGCGTCGTGAAAGATCTTGTTTTCTGCTTTTGCCATCACCGAGAATTCGTTTGTGAGCAATATCATCAGTGAAAGTCCACTGTAATTGCTATGGCCACCTTTCAATTGACACCAGCGACCTGCCTGTCCTCAGCACACCAGTTCTGCTCGGAAGAAAAAGTTCGATTGCAATCTGCTCATAAAGTAAACTGCTCATAAAAACACCGACCACATATGCGTTGCATACGTGGTCGGTGTTCAGCGGCCTAATATTGTTTATACAATAAGGCTGAAGATCGCGTACCGTAACACCACTCCCGTCGGCGTCTACAGAGGGAGGCATTTCTTGCACTTGGCTGGGCAACAGAGGCGTTCACGTATGTTGGCTATTCCAAAACAGCGTTCTTGGCCAAGTAAGATTGCGTTCACCCACTTGGATTTGCGAACGTCCGACGCCCACTCATGAACGATTGGTGTCAAGATTTCTGTTCCCTATCATTGCCTTGCGTCCCTTAAGGGCTACTCAACAGGCTCCCAAAATTCAAAAAAAAAGAGCTCAATATTCTCTCGTGATATATCTTGTCTTTCTTGCAATCTTCTGTGACGCAGACAGTAGTTCCGGAGACGTCTACGGCGTACATGCTCTCCGTTCGTTGCTATACGCGAAATATCACATGTGATATGTCTCCCGCACCGCTTTGCCGTGCGACCGCCTATCCGTTCTTCGTTGTCTCGCATTATTATTGTGCGCAATCAACCAATGAAAGTTCATTTTGTATGTTTGCAATTGCGCAAGCGGCGACAACAGTTTACAGCCGAGAAGCGCGAAATTCTGATAGGCTCAGCGCTTAGTGCTGATGTTGTTCACGTGCACGCAAGAACTAAGGGGCGATTAGGATGAATCACGTGTATAAAGGAGAAGAGAAAAGCACCCCCCCCCCATCTTTAAACGAGAGGTGTTGAGTGGATTTTTAGAAAAAAACTACGTGAGCATCTCCAAAATATTCTTGCGTCTTTAATAAAAGGTAAACAGTGATGCTGACCACATTTGCCTTGAAATTCAGGAAATGGTTTCTTGGCTTTGCATAGTTCCAATCGCAAGTACCTGCTTGGCCATCTCGGCCGTGCCTATCATCTTTTTCTTCATAAACTCGCACTGCAAAAGAAGCTTCGTCTTCTTTTCCTTAAGAAATGAACATTTTGTTTATTTCCTTCCATATAAACGTAAGATTTAGTGCGTGGTGGTCGTGCGAAAAAGGAGATGTTTGATGCACTTGTGAAAGTTAAACCGAAATCACTCAAAACAGATTACTTGGTGTAGGAAGACATGTGCAAAGCTCCGCCCTTGTAGCTTTGGCTGTGCTGCCACAAAAAGTTGTCGCCTGTAGTATAGAAATAACGAACTTCGTTTTTGAATATACGTTCCCTTTCGTGTTATATAGATTCCTATAACTGAGCAATCAGCCATGTAATTTTTGACAAGCTCTTTATGGGCTTCATAAAAAAGCATGACTGTATATGGCAGTGACGCACATATTTGAATGATATGTAGGGTTTAACGTCCCAAACCACCATATGATTATGAAAGACGCTGTTGTGGAGGACTCCGGAAATTTTGACCACCTGGGGTTCTTTAATGTGCACCTAAATCTGAGCACCTGTGATGCGTATAAATCACAACAAATACATTTGCACCACAACGCCTACAGCGCACCCTTATGTCGGCAGTCTAATCGAAGCATTGTGGTGAAAACAGCCCCCCCCCAAGCGGTTTATTTCGTTGTAGTGCACATATTAACAAAACAAAATAAAGGCACATAAAGGCTCAGACGGTCTATGGACAAGCAGGCCTCCTTGAAATACTTTGTTTGCTGCAGGAAGATTATTTCGGAAATAAAATTGTCGGTTCCATGCATTTTAATGTATTTGCGTAACATGAAAAAACAGTCGAAAAAAATTTCGGCATATTCCGCGCACCTTGGAAATTGATGTTATGTGAAGCATGCGGATAAAAGGTGAATGTTCTCTATTTTAAATGCGAAGCCGGGACTACGGTCATCGTACGGGAGCCCAGCCTCAAGGAACAACTCTGCATCCATTGGTGGAGGCGGCAGTGCAGCTGGAAGGCGGACCACCTGGGCTGACAAGGTCAAGGGTGAACCCATCACTGGCCGAACACGTGAGCTCAGCCAAGAGCATGTGGGTTGCAATCGTAATGAGGAGAGGATCGCACAATTGGAGAAAGGAAATCGTCGCCTAAAACTGCCATTGAAGGGCTTCTAAAAGATAGCTGAACTTAAGAGTTCATAGTGTGGCAACAGCACTAATGAGGGTAGCAAACCTGATTGCCCGGTTGAAGTACCAAGGTCTGTGGAGGTTCCTAATTAGAACGTAGCTGACTAGGAGACACCGGCTCCTAAAAGAGGGTGCTCTCGATGACGCGGGCCCAGGCCAAGGTTGGTTCTGAGCTTAAAGAAATGATGGCAACATTGTAGAAAAGTATGAATAGATCATGCTAGATTGAAGCGGATAGAAGAGAGAGCAAAGATCACGGATCAGAGATTAGGTAAAATTGAACTGTATCTCAATGAGATGGTTGTTCCTGTTATGGAGCGGGAGTGCTCTCAGCCGCTGGCCCAGCAGGACAAGTCCCCTAGTGAAATTAAATTCAACATGAGTAAACCAAATTTACATAGCCAAGATGGCGGCTTCATTAAATAGCTCATTTAGTATTTGGCAGTCGAACTGTAGAGGGATCAATCATAAAGGGCGTCCCTGCAGCAGTTTGTTAGAATGGTCAATGTGAAACGTCAGGTTATCATGTTGCAGGAAACTCTTACATCCAGCTTAACCTTAACTGGTTTTAAAGCGGAGGTTAAAGATAATGGAAAGGGCAGAGGACTCCCAGCCCTCATCAGCAGAAGGTTGGCGTATGTTAGGCATAATCTTTACATGGCGGATTGCAGGATTGAATATATCATGGTCGAGGTGATTTTAGGTCGGCAAGGAGCAAGTCAGATGAGCGTTAACTTGCTCAACTTGTACAGCAGCTCCAGAGACACGAAACAAGTCTCAAAGCTCTATATCGAGGCAGCCAATCTCGTTGAGGATGCACTGTTAATAATTGAAGGGATTTAACGCTCCCTATCAGTGTAAAAGCATCTCTATAGCACAACTAAAGGTGAGAGATTATGGCAACAGGCCCTAGACTCAAATTTATCACTCATTACAGACCCTTCGTATCACACTCATTGCGGCACGTCTACATGTAGAGATTCGACACCAGATCTGACCTTTGCTCGTGGGGTGGCGGATTCGTCCTGGTCAAATTCAAATATAGATTTCGGCAGCGATCATTACATACTTATGATTAATTTAGAGGTGGCTTCTAAAAAAGACCGAACAGTTCGGCGTGTTGACTGGGATGCATTTAGGAAACGTAGCGAACGGAGAACGAAAATAGAAAATGAGTTCACCTTGGAACAGTGGACTAGTCAGCTCAAGAGTGACGTTGAGGCAACCACTAAGGAACTTAAAACAGATATGGACGCAAATCAAATGGATAGTCGCCTGTCACTGTTGGCGAAATGGAAGGATCAGCAACTGACCAGAAGGCTTCGAAAGCGTATAGCAATGGTTAATAAAGACACTGAAGACCACTGTCTGGTATTGTGCAAGCAGCAATGGATGAAGTATGCGTTTTTGTAGATGGTGGTATTAAAGGGGGGAGACGCCTGCAATTTACTCAGACATCTACTGGTTGAGACCGATTCTAAGTCTAATCAGAGACGATGATAGGTAAGCTGGGCCATGAGGCGTGCCGAAACTCATCAGAGGAAGAGGAGCAGAATAATTTGGCTGAGAGATACCTTCCACTGGAAACGTGCCAGGATACTGGACGTTCGTTTGGAATATAGTGAGGATGAGAATATATTTATGCATAAAGACTTTACTGAAAGTGATATAAGGATAGCATTGAGATATCTTAATAGTCGATCGGCATCAGGGCCGGATAGCATTTCTAATAAAATGTTAGGGAATTTAGACGATGGGTTTATTGATTTCCTTACGCAGGAAATAAATAGCTCATGAAAGGAAGGATTTTTCTCACTAGAGTGGAATCTTACGACTACTGTTCTCATACCGAAACCAGGCAAGAGCGTAGGGCCGAAAACTTCAGACCAATTTCGCTAACGTCGTGTTTGGGGAAAGTCGCTGAGCTTGTAATTTTAAGTAATCTAACGCGTTATGTTGAGGACATTGGGGTCTTTTCGCACTCGATAATAGGTTTTCGTCCCAGCCTTTCGACTCAAGATGCCATGCTTAGGATTAAGCATCACCTACTTGATCGGCGGACAAGAAATACTTAGGTACTACTTGGACTTGACGTGGAAAAAGCTTTCGACAATCTCGAGCACTCCTTAATTCTACAGGTGCTGTCAAACTTGAATCTGGGGCAACAGCTTTTCCTCTTTGTTAAGGCTTTCATTGAGGATAGAAGGACATGCCTCAGGTTGTGGGAGATCAAGTCTTCAGTCTTCAAATGGGGTTGTCGTGGTACACCACAAGGATCCGTACCCTAGCCAATGTTGCTTAATCTGGCGATGTCATCATTAGCTAAGGTACTGGACACTGTCGAGGGTATTGGCTTTACTATCTACGCGGACGTCACAGTCTGGAGTGTCGGTGGTAGTGATGGAGAACTTGAGGCTAGGATGCAGGAGGTGGTAACGCTTACGGAAAAGTGTTTGGCTTTTATGGGACTGAAGTTCTCCTCTGGAAAGTTTGAGTTGTTTATATTCAAATCCAAGAAGTTAGAACGTAGGCCGAGGAATTGGGTACCCGAAGTTGAGACTTGCATCACAGTTCGTACAATCAATGGGTTATTGGTACCAAAAGTCGATGCTATTAGGGTACTTGGTTTAGAAATTGAAGCAAATGGATCGAATAATATAACTATTCAGCGTATTACCAAGAAGACACAGGAGACCATAAGACTTATCCGAAGGATTTCTAACAGGCATAGAAGATTAAGAAAAAAAAGGTGTAATGCACTTGGTTCACGCATTTATTTCGTGTCATTTTTCGTACGTAGCCCTATTCTAAATTGAATAAAGGGGGAGAAAGGCAAATTTGAAGCGTCAATTTGAAAAGCCATTAGGTGGTGCTCGGTTGCCTGTGAGTGTCAAATGATATGTTGTTGCGGCTGGACTTGCATATTGCTCTTAATAAAATCGCCGAGGTTCAGCGTATAGCACCTAAAGAGCGGTAGCTGGGTACGCCAGCAGGTAGGTTTTCCTATAATCAATCGGAAATTCGGTCGCGACTCGTGATGGTGCGCGCCTATACGAGTTTACTGTGAACATCAGGGCTAATATAATAGTTTGTCCGTTTCCGCGAAGTGTGCATCATTTTCTTAATGCAGGGAAGCGAATGGTGAGAGCTACGGCTTTTTGTGCGAGGCAAAAGATCAGGAGGAAGATTCTGCGTTTGTTGATGCAGCATAGATTAACGGAAAAGACGCTTACTTAGTGGTGGTGGTAGATGGGAAAGGGAGCGTTCGGAATGCCGCTTCTGCTTATACGAAAAATCCGGGGGTCGCTGAGCAGGTGGCTATTGCCCTAGCACTCATTGATTCGAGAACAGTTTCAGTATTCCAAAAAGACTTTTTTGGGGCTAGTTGGTGCATACTTGGTGCAGAAGACTGAGGCGCAAAAACATATTGTGAAGCAGGAAGAGCAGAAGAGGACAGAACAGCGCCAATTTATCTTTTGTCCCGCTCTTCCTGCTTCACGATATGTTTTTTGCGCCACAGTCCTCTGCACCAAACAGTTTTAGTGACTCTCACTTTGCAATTAAAGCCTTCTTGAGAGAAGTTATTAGCAAACCGGCTTACAGACTGCTGCATGGTAAGGACATCACTCCCAATACCAATTGTTGGTTTCTGGCGCACATGGGGTTAGTGGAGAGCCCCGATGTCCTCAACGCGGTGGTGCACAGGGAGGCACGAATATTAGTGTCCGTGCAATCCCTGAGGCGACTGATTCTCCTGCTCCAGAGTTTAGGGACCAGCTATTAACGTACAACGACATAACCAAGCGTTCCCCTTGCCACATTGTAGACTTAACAGGCCACAGGCGGTTACATTAGGACTTCTACAGAGGCGGATGTACCCCAACCCGGCCGTCATGAATAAAGTTAATCCGGACTATTTTGAACATGCTCTAGCGCTGTTCGGCAATGACCGGTGCGGCTTCTCACGGCGAACAGTGGTGGCAGCGAATGCTGCCAGTGACGCACTGGCGGCGCAACTCAGGGCTGTCCAAGGGCCCGTGTGGCGGCAGAGGGGTTCGAACTCTCTGTCCCAACGTGGAGCATCCAGCATCAGTCCTGGACTGATCCTAGGACTTAATAAAGTTCTCCATGCCACCATATCATACCGCAAAGATCGATTTTGGGCCCCCAAGGTTTATTATTTATATTAACGATATCGTGAATATGATGCATACACATAAATATCCTCTACACCAGTGGTTATAGTTTATTTTTTCTGGTAAAAGTTTAGCTCACTTGAACACAGCCACGAACCGTTGGTTGCATTACTGTTGGTTTGTTTTGTTTTCCAACCTAGGAACAATTTCGTTCGCAAACCTAGGAACAATCTTGATGACGCTGACATTTCTATTTTTTTTATGCTTGGGTTATTGACCGGATATCGGTACTTGAATTTCTGTGGGCATTATTCGAACAACATTTAAACTCGACTCATCATGTAAACTAATTACATAGTAGCATTTTTTACCGAACCTAATGTTTTTTTTTAGCCTGGCATCTGCTTCTGACTTGACTAAAATGTCAGCTGTATTGTTCTACGATACATTCTCAGCTATATTATTGTTTTACTAGTCTGGTGCACCACAAGCAAAACCAACTTAGGAAGGCTGGCAGTTTTCTAAAAGCAAACTGTCTGACAGATATAAAACCTTGTATGACTTGACCACACTGAACCATTCTTCTCAAAAGTGACATTATAAAAGTTGATCAGCTATATAACCTCAGATTTGTTACATGCATACACAGAGAAATACGAAGCGATAAGTCAACATGTTCACGTATGTACCTAACCACACGTCAGCAATTTAGTCTAATATATAGTCACTTCGAACATCTACATGGTACACTAAATACAGAAATAATCAACCTAATATTTGATACAAGCTTCTTGTCTAATTCAACATCAGCAATTTCTAAACAATTTTAATGAAGCATTGTCTGCGTTAAGCTCATCATTAAGTCTTATTTCCCGTCCTGACTGCCTGCGTAGTATTAGCAAGGCCTCAAGGTGTACATTTGCACAGAAAAAGTAGGAGACTTATTTAAATTGCTTCATGTATGTCATGAACTGCTCCCGGTACTGTTTCAAGTTTTTGAGTGCTTCCGCTTACTATATCATTACATAATTTATATGTGTTCAAAGCAATCTATAACAGTGCTTAGGTGATATGGTCATTGTCAGACAGCATCTGTTTTTAGCTGTATCAGCCTATCACGTGTAACATGTTGAAATGAACGATTTATATATTATTGACATGCAAAATGCTAGAGTACTATGCCTGACAAAACACGGACATTTATCTTTGCATTCATTCGGTCGACGCTGCCTATTTTAGCTTTTTCTTAACGCACAACGTCAAAATTACCTATGCGTGTTCTCGCCGTTCCTGGGTGGGCATCAAGAATCTATCACTTGTGGCACATACCCACACACCAGTGGCGCATAGCCACCTTCAGGGACGTGCTATACTGTTTTTTGCGAAGTGTTCTACGACGGACGCAACGAGATTGTGACAATATTCATGTCATCTCAAGCACGTCGTATTCTTCAAACCATCATACCCTCCCATACTTAGCTTGGTGCACTGCAAGTAAAGGGCAGATCATGAAAGCACCCAGACGTGGGTGGCTAGTTTGATTGATAGATATAGATAGATAGTAGAGAGATCGATAGATAGATAGATAGATAGACAGATAGATATATAGATATAGATAGATAGATGATAGATAGATGCTGTCGAAATGTTTACATGGCCCACGTTAATATTTCCGTGCTTGACAAGTCTCAAGGAACGATATACGAAGGCAATACACTTACATCCAGGAGGTCTTGAAAGGATGCGTTTTGAGCTCCAATTTTACCTACACATAGCCCTATTACAATTATCAGTTTGGTGCAATACATGGTACTATGTGTCTACTGGTCTTGGGTAGTGAATGATATGCCACTGTTTAGGAAATGGATAGCGCCGGGCGCAAATTTTTAAACAATGCACAGATTTGTCTTCCATATCGTACGTCAACAGCCAGAATGCCTTTTTGCAAAACAAACTTCGCCGACAAATGAGCGCTTGCCCTTTGTCGAAGAGAGGCTGCTTTTTGTTCGGTGCATTTAACTATTTACTTTATAAACTTCAGCAGCAACTCGGTCACCCTGAAGGGTCATCAAACATGTTGTTCATTTCCGCAGGCGGAAATTCCGTGCACTTTTGTTGTTTTTAATGTCAGCGTTGTGTAAGTCCTGCTCACAACCTGCTTAAGAAAGCATCGATAAGCGAATGGACAGGCTTAAACTGCTCACACAGTCGCACCTTTACATTTGCATGAGATAATTGGATGGGTGAAGAATGATGGTACACAATATGGACAGGTGAAGGAAAGCGAAGTAGTATTAATGCCTTATGTGCACCGTATGTCACATAGCCTGAAATGTGTGACAAAACACTTGCGGATTGACATGCTGATTTTGACCCAAAACCAAATGGATGACCATTGCCACTGTCCAGCGAGGATTGGAGGACTAGCAGGGTGTGTCTAGCACGTGCGGCGTCAAGCACTAGGCCACATTTGTTGCCGCAATATGATTCGTGCATGCACTGTCGTGGTCATGCGGAAAGAGGAGTATAGGGCAGCCCGGGCGATGTACCAATGCCCACTTAAACGAGCATGAAAGAGTGAGAAGAGCTGATAAATGGTCCCAGCACACTTCAGTGCATGTTAGTGTGAACCTCCGCTTTGAGGATTGCATTGCCATTCAGCGTCATTAGAATGAACTCGAAAGAGAAATGCGCAAAGTTGATCGCAACTGTAAAAAAGATCTACAGCAGCCCACTACAGTATTATTATTATAGCGAACTGGCGTATAATCAGGCGGTGTTTGGTGATGAGCTTTTTTCGGGCACATGGCCATGACATCAAGTGGCATATATGTCTGGTTACACTCTTCTTTATAGTGTACGACGTCGGTGTGGACGTGACTGCTTGTATAAAAGTTTGTTCTCTCTAATAATTTATTAGTTGCGAGTCAGCACTTGACTCGTTGTTTCTTTCTTCTTAATTCCTGTCTAGTTAAACTGTGTTAACGATGAATTCGAACCAACTTGCCGATATGTTCGTTCTGGAAAATTCCAAACAAAGATTGACCTTTGCCACTTTCGTATTTTTCTGAAGTTCGTTAATGTATGAGCGTAAACATGTTTAAGTTAGTGGATGCAAAGACAAGGTTTATAGAATACTGGAGTGTGTCCAGTATCAAGAATTCAAAGCACCTTTAAACTGCACGAAGCAGAAAACACCATCGAAACATTTAACATACATGCACGAGAAAATCATGAAGCGCTGTTCTTGTGTGTTTTGTTCTATCTTTCTAACTTGTTTTCTCTTTCGCACTCTTGAAACATGTCTTGAAAATCAATGAAACATCTAGCCCGACAACATGCAATATTTCAATGTTAAAAACATTTGAATTGCAATGAAATCAATAGGTTGTTTTTCTTTTAGATGTCTAACCCTAATTTTACTGAGGAATTAGACGAATGCCATTCACAACACGAGTTATTAATTGCAGCACGCATAATTTCTTTGACCACCTTTCAGTATGATAGGTGCCGCGCTTATGTGTCAGAGGACACTCTCACCCAATAGTTTCATTGGTGTTTAGTGGGTAGCGGGTCACACAAGGCACACAATGACACAATGAAGGAGCCTGACAGCTCGTATGTATCTTGCAGAAGACGTGAATGTGGCCCATCTTCCCATATGGTCATACAGCAGCTGCCGCCTTGACGTTATTCATCGCCGTTAGCGGAAAAGTTGAAAAATATATCTGCCTTAAAACAAAAAATCTAAAGATAAAATTTGCCATATGAGAAGAACAGTTCATTTGCTTTTGATTAGTGTATAAATGGGATTTTTCATTGCACAACCACATGTTGCTAATCACGTCTCAACATGAACAAAGTGACAATTTTCCAAAATTTATGACTTCTCTGCGTAAAGTTTAGCGGCTTGAGGAATCTCAAAATATTTTTTCCTCGAGATATGCCTTCTTTGAAGTAAGTATTCACCACTCAGACATTCGTACAAAGTGCAGTTTTGCGATAAAAAGTGAAATAGTAACACATTTTGGCTAAATTCTTGAAGACATATGGGCCAATAAAATTGCACTAGTGTTACGGAGCTTCGAACACCTTACACAATAACCTTTATTTAACATGTAGAATTTGGCATAGAAAGAAAGAGGGGTAATTTCAAAGTAAAATATTCTACAAAAAACACCCAAATGACAGTTCGGTAAATTCAGAAGGCGACAACGTGACGGACAAACTTTTCATCTCTGAAATATTCTACAATTTTACTATTTTCAATGAAGTAAATTAGCACTTTTTTTTCAAATACATTTGAGATGGTCACCAAATAGCTGGAATGTTTTGCATGAAATAGCCTTGCTGTAATTATCAACGACGTATTATGAATAATTCACCCATGATCCTCGTGGAGCTTGGTGTTCATCTTTGCACAAAAATTTTAAAGACATTGATGCTTGCCTACACTATAGTGATGCACAAAGGTAGTTTTAAAAAAAGATGCGGTCAATCTCTTACGTATTTCTCGTTCAACACAACTGCAGCACATTTTGTTCAAAAAGGCAAACAGTTTTCTCAATGAACTTAAGCTACTAATCAACGAGCAGCATAGATTCTCTAGACGAATATCTTGCGTGATGCGACTAGTTGACAATTATCGTTATATATTATGAAATTCAATGCAGAGGAACTTGATGGCGGACTTCTGAATGTTTCGAAAACACTTGACATGATTTCTCTATTACGCTTATTGTTTACACGCAAGAAGTTGCATACATAATCAGTTTCTTAAGAGGATCAATTCTCAGCCTTCTTAAACAATGTGCAAATGCACTAGCTATTTCATTATTATACACCACTTATTTATATGAGGTGATCTCAGGGGTACGCCGAAAGCGGGGGGATTATCAACGTGTTGTCAGCATTACCAGTGAGATTCTGACATGGCGCCACACTCGCCGCAATTCACGCGCTTATGTGGTCGCCTCACACATGTACTTCACCCAACAAGTGGTAGTCACCCTCGTGCGCGCGTACTTATCTCGAGATGGGTATGATTTGTACTGTGTCGTGGGCTTTCGCTGGAATGTTGCTTTGAAGTTATAGAGCTGACTTGACTCGCTTCAGAAGCCCCATTCGCGAATAGAGCGTGCTGTTCAACCATAGCAAAGTGACAACTGAGACACTTGTTAGTGCGCGCGCATCTTGTGTACATCCAGCGGCTGCCGAACACCTTTGTGTACAATTGTGGTGGAAATGCACGTTAAATATTTAGCTGTGAACATTGTTAGTTTGCTCTAATCCTGTGTGTGTTCTTTTCGTGCGTCATTTGTCCTTCGACCGTGCGCTGCAAGTTTCGATCTGCTTGCCATTTTTCTCGTGACATTTCAATTCGTTGGTAGCGCGTTCTTCTTTACCTTTGAAATTAAACTGTGTCCTTTTTATTCTGCTCTCTTTCTTTGTGTGATTGTTTGCGAGCCAGTCCCCTTTCGTGAAGTACCATTTTCTGAACAAATGCGCTTGCACATGTTTCTTGCCGTTACGCATCATTGACCTCGTCAATTAGTTTCATTGTCATCTTAAATAGTAAGCCTTCTACGCCTATAGCAAATAGTCACTCTATTCATGAGAAACGTTTATTATAACACCTTATTGCACACTGCGTTTGGTTGTTCCGTCCTGCGATTCGCCACATCATTGTGATGCTCGTACTCGTGATATGGGTTCCCCTGGTCGTGGTGCCTAGCAGCCCTCTAAAGAGCAAAAAAAAAGAGAAAAAAATAAATGGAGCATTAAGACACAACAGTAGTTTGTGACTTCCTACCATTGTTTACACGTCTGCTATTGTAATGTCTCTCACTATTAATTTCAAGTCATGTTTATTACATACTTCAGTTCTGTTACATGGTTAGAATAGTACAGCAGAAGGTCCCAAAATGTCTGAAAACTTAAAGGACCTCCAATGGAGCCATCAGTGCAACAATCAGGAAAGTACATCAAAAGATGTGGATCTGTGAGTGATGACTAATGAGGTTCATTAGGAATACCAATACCAACAATAAAAAATTGTGCTGATTATATTCATGACTTGATCTATGCTTATTTTAGGCTCAGTGCGTTTCAATTCTCGTTGTCCACATCCCATGTGCTGCTGGTTTATGTAGCAGCAGCATGTCAGCACATAAATATTGTGTCAGACTGAACATCCCATAGATCCATGCCACTGAGCTTGAAATGCACAATAATCACGTGGAGAGCTCGTTTTAGAGAGCAGCTCCTAGGCACACTTTTCTGCATTGAGCTCTGTTCGTTGCCATTGGTGTACTTGAAGTTAACGTAAATAATATTGCGAACGAGGACTAAAGCTAGCGAACGTGGAGTCAGTGAATAAGTGACGAGTCAGTCATTGGTCTCCGGCATCCACTAACTTCACGTGCACTTTCCGTCGAGAGCGCTGACCTCTCGGTCAAAGCTCGTGCGTAGGCAAGGCTGACACGTGCACTGCAGCTGGCTTTGCTTGTTCTGGTATATCCGAACTAGATACGCGCTAAATTTAACCCGCATTTCTAGTCCGGCCATGGCTCTGACGGGGTTGTTGGCATTTCGCCTGGTTCACGACGCCTGCGATGCAGAATAGTGTGCGCAACACCAACGTGCTGTTGGTGTTTTTCTTGGTTTGTGCCACCTTCAGGGCACACAAAGGTGTGTGTAGCACTCAATCGGTGTTGGCGTATCGCTTGTTTCACGATGCGTGCAATGCACAGAGTGGTGTGCGTGGCAATGAAGCGCTGACAGTTTTGTGGAAATATGTAAAGAATGTTCCGTTGCTGCAATTTCAAATAGTCAAAACCTAAACAAAAATTGTGTTTCCCCACATGAATCTACGATAGAAATTTCCGTTAGGGAGTATCGTAACCACCAGAGAATTTTCGATTATATTCGAGTAGCACAGCTAAACATCAGGCATTTTTGTTTAAATTTTGTCCTTAAAATTTGATATGTTTTTCTATACCCTGTATGTGCATCGCTAAAGCACATTATAAAGCGCCGGTACTCCTCGGCAAATGTATTCACGAGATTCAGACGTACAGTTGCTATCAGATTTTAACCGCTGCTTCCTTTTTTCCTGTTGCTCTATGCGTATATACAGTTGAATTGCCTGTGTGAATGTATGCAGAGTTGTCACAGTGCGTGGCGCTTTCTAAATATTAATGCGTCGTGGCCCTCTTTTCATAAAGTGATCGACGCCATTTCTGTCAAATGTAAACAGGGCCACGTCTCTTAAGATCATGAGCTTGTTCAGCTAATGATACTCATGTATAAAAACGCCAGTGCGTAGAAAGTCATTCAACCTTTCTAACAGCCATACAAACAGTGAGATCACGCATCAAACAACTTATTAGGCTGGTGAGAGTGGCACTGCTATAAGACCACACCTACATCTGCCTACGCGCATATACAATCGGCGCTTGAGCTGTCGTTGTCATTTAGCTTTCTTCGTGTCAGCTTTTTGCAGACCTCAGTCGCTCGTTCCGTAATAAATACCCAGTGTAGGTTGAAGATCATCTCGCTGTAAGATTTTTTAGTGTACTTTTGCTTCTTATCTTTTCTTCCATAAGCAGTAACTCAGATTTTACAAACTGCCCACACTTCCCCAAAACTAAGGAATGGAGGCTCGAAGCTAATTGTAAATCAACTTCCCATATCACTAATTTGTCCTAGTTGGAAACGGATGGCATAAATATAAGACAATAGCAAACTTACCCTCGCCAATGAAAAAAAAGCCTGGTTGATCTCTTTTTTTAAGATTCGGCATACCATGAATCGGTTCTAACCTACGGAGCAGGGACCCGGAAGATCACTAAGAAGGTTCAATTTAGGTTGAGCACGCCACAGCGAGTAACGGAAAGGAAAATTGTAGGTGTAACCCTAAAAAACAAAAACAGAGCAGGGTGTATCAGGCAACAAACGGGCAACAAACATCATAGTCGAAATCAAGGAGAATAAATGCTTATGAGCCGAGCACGTAGCGCAAAGGCAAGATAGCCGCTGATCCCCAAACATCAGAGATTGTATTCGAAGAGGAGGCAAGCAGGTGAGGAACAGAAAGTTAGGTGGGCAGATAAGATTAGAAAGCTTCCTGCAAGCTTGGTGGAGGCCTGTGTGGTTAGCCGGCTGACATAGACGTTATGTCCATGACATAGACGTTATGTCAGGCGCCATGATCCACAAAGTGACAAAGCTGCCCTACGGCATTCCTTACACTATACTTTCACGCGTCTGCACTTCCAAATGTCTGCTTCCTAAGTTGGGAACACAACACACTAGGCGAGCTTCTACAGGCAGATTGGGTCAGTGAGCGCCAACGCCTACTTCTCACCGCTACGGCCGCTATCTCCTCTCACGACTCGGATATATCGTCCCATCACTTGAGATTGAAACCAATTTCACGCCCTTATCGCCTGCTATAGAAAAAATACTAACTGTTTATCCCTTGCCATGTAACGTTCACTCCCAGCATGACAAGGGAAGGCGCAAATCCTGCGTACGATAGCTAAGCCGAATGCTTTAAACATCCCAGAATTGCATACTCTTTACACGGACACAGCCCGAACTTGCGAAGGTTACCTCTCGGTAGTGTTAGATGGCACTGATTCGCTGCAGGACTCGGCTAAAATGCGTGGGACACATGGCGCTCACGGTGAAATTCTTGAAGTCGCTCTGGCGTTACGATACGCCATCTGCATTCGCAGTGAGATGTAGATACCTCGCAACAGGCATGTGAGGCCTTGCTATCAGGACATGGCATCCCGATATTGGCACACCAAGTTCTCAATCAAATTCCGCTGGTCAAACAGTAGCTCTCGCATACACTTACTCTGGACTCCTGGCCAGTTGCTCTTCCGGCCAATAAACGCGCACACGTTGTTGCCCGCGAAATTTTCCTCCGGGTGGCCCGACAAGGCGAAGTGACTGTTTGGGGGGGGGGAACTTCTTGTCACACACAACGACATTCTTCGTCCCTACAGGAACGAACTTTGCACTCACAGCACGCCACCCCCATTTTTCTCGCGAAAGGAGGCACTAGTGTTACGCCAACTACACACTGAAACTCTTCACAATCTGGTATCTGTTCATAAACTCTCCCCGCAGTGCTATGCAGACCATTGCCTCGGCTGTAGAACCTCGCCCACAACCTTCAACGCCTTCAATGTCTCGATCGAGTGCACCGCGGACAAGTTTCCTCCCTTACCTGCTTTCCTTCACCCTTCACGTACTGAGAAACTGTGGGACGATGCTCTCCGCGATGGACCTCTCGTGGTCCCCCGAGAATGATACAGCAGGCCCGACAATCACTGGAGTTGTCCTATCCTCCCACGCCTTCTGTCTTCATACTTTTATAAATAAAGACGTTTTCTCTCTATCTTCCTATTTTTGTGGGTAAAGTGACAGCAGTAACATAGGGCCAAGTTCACTGGCCGGACATGGGGAAAACCTTTCTTCTGAAGTGGGCGTAGTCTGACTGATGATAATGACGATGATGACACGAAATCGAAACGTGTCCTGGCATAGGGTTGAGCAATCGTGTGCAACATTTCCCTGCAAAGCTGAATGAATGATGCTGCAGTAAAAATTGCAATGTCACGCGAATAATCAGCTCAAAACTTGCAGCTCACACTTCAAGCATAAGGCCCTCACAAAATGCATACATAAGACGAGGTCGGTACAGGTGCCCAGCTCGACACCTTAAATACGCTGCTCAAACAGAAAGAGAGCATGCACGAAATGAACGCACAGGTAAATACAAGACGTTCACAACAATGGTAAAACGATTCTTCTGTTATGGC